>CAUYRH010127008.1:0-18153 GCA_963574655.1 Perodicticus potto | reverse complement strand
AGCCTTTTCTACTCTTCCCTTGTAGCTGCTGCTTCTTTTTTTTTTTTTTGAGACAGACCCTCATGCTGTCACCCTGGATAGAGTGCTGTGGCATCACAGCTCACAGCAACCTCTGATTCCTGGGCTCAAGCGAGGCTCCTGCCTCTGCCTCCCAAGTAGCTGGGATGACAGGCACCCACCACAACGCCCGGCCATTTTTTGGTTGCAGCTGTCATTGTTGTTTGGCGGCCCGGGCTGGATTCGAACCCGCCAGCTCAGGTGTACGTGGCTGGCGCCTTAGCCCGTTGAGCCACAGGCGCCGAGCCTCCCTTGTAGCTTCTGACCATCTGCTGGGAATCTTTCTCCAACAGCCTTAGCTTCCAGATGCCCCTCCCGCTGCCTCTGCCCTCGTCTTCCATGCTGCTGTCCCTGTGGGCTCATCTCCCTGTACACTTTGCTCCTTTTTTTTTAGGGACACCAATTGTGTGGGATCAGAGTCTACCCTAATTAACTCATTTGAATTGGATTACTCATGTAAAAATCCTATTTCAAAATAAGGTCATGTCCTAAGATACCTGGGAGTTAGGACTTCAATGTCATCTTGATGGGGACACTGTCCAACCCATCATGGGTACCAGAAACCAAGGATCAAGTAAAGTAGGATGTGCTGCCTGGCATTTTGAGATGGCTTCCACAGCCCATGTCTTAATGGTGAGAAAGCTGAGGTCAAGAACAGAGAAATTACCTCCCCAAGAAGGGTCACTAGAGCAGCAGCAGATGGGACCTGGCGAGAAGCAAGTTTCTTGATCTCAGTACAAAGCTTCAACTTTCCTTGTAACCGCTACTAAACATTATTTACCCTCTATGCTTCAGAATTTTGGAGTCATGTGGTCCTTTTGAGACTAAAGGAAGCTCTGAACGTTCTCCTCAGAAAATAGCTGTGAACGGACATACCCCCACTGCTGCCCAGATTTCAAGAGCATCTTTTAACCCTATGTCTACATAATCCTTTCTCCAGATGTTTTCTTGAGTCCAATCATCTTAAGTGTGTTTTGATTCTTATAAAATTGTTTAAAACCATATAAAATTGTCTGAAATGGTGAGAAGACCATGTTGCCTTGTAGGCTTCTGGGTGGGGGATACATAGTCACCCAGTGTGAAATTCACCCCTTTTGGGCCCTTGTCATTTATCATAAGGGAGGTGAGCTGGGAAGCCCAGGTCTGCAGTCAACATGATTGCCGTCACCTGCCAGCTCCTCCTTACTTATTATTTATTTAACCACACTATTTACATATGAAGGAACATTTGCCAGCTCCTTCACCTTTCTATTTAAGGTAGGGGAGGCAGGCTTGTGTGTGGTTTTGCAATAATGTGTATAGTCTGCAGTTCCTGAACTACAAAGGACCGTTCTTAAAAAATCGTTAACATCAAAAACTAAAACACTTTCCAACTTACGTTGCGCAGGGTGGATGATTTTGTCCAGAAGTCCATTGCTATTGAAATGAGGTTTCCATTTTTCAAAAGTTTAACACTATGAAAACTCATATTTCACTGGAAAGCATGAAAGCACGCCATTAGAGTCTTTCAGATACAGGGCTGGGACATCTGGAATTTTATTAAAATTCAACGTTTTTGGCTGTTCTCCTCTGGCTTTGAGTGTCGGCCCCCTCCTGGCGTAATAGCTCTCATCTGACGTGTTCCTGCTTTGGAAGCCTGGGGTCCACGATGTAGGGCCCCCTGGAAGCCACTTTGCTTTGCTGGGCCAGGATGCCTTCCAAGTCCTAGCATGTCAATATGCTTTTACCAAGATCACTGGATTATATCTTTCATTTTTATCACCGCAACAACAATGATCATTAAAAACAGCATTCAGAGCAAGGTTAGCTTGCTTTTCAGCAGTTCCCTCTCTCCAAATTGCCTCTTCCAATTAACAAAAAGGAGTCCAAAAAAAAACCCATTTCCCAAAGCCACCTGTGGCCTCCCTTTCTGTAGAATAAATTTCTTCCACACAATCAGGAGCTTCTGCAAGCTCCTGGGCTCTTTTTGAATGGAAATTAGGTGAAATGAATTTTGATTCTTTTTCAGAGCTTAGAGTAGTGGGGGAGCATTCCTGGGATGTTAAATTCCCTAATTATATTTCAGTCCTCATCTCGTATCTTTTTATAACACAACCTCTGACACTTCTTAATTCAGAATATTGACAGAATTTTGCTGGTGAAACATATGTTTTGTGCACTGAATTTGGAAGGATCTGCCTTAGGTAATACTTTCAAATCTATCAGAAATTACGTTTAAACACAGGTATTGGCAAGATGGCAATTATCATCGAACGCAGGCAAGGAGGCTAATTTGACGGCTAATTTGGCGTGGAAAAAAACTGTTCTAAACAATCAGATTGAAACGTATCATGTAAATAAGCAGTCCGTGTTCTTTAGTGTGCCTGGAAGGCCTTTGTAATTTGAACTAACTTGGCGTTTCTTTCATCCTCCCCTCTCACCCTGTAAACTGCCTATAACAGCCATATTCTATAAAGTGAGCACATTATGCCGTTTGAGAGATCAAATGTACAAATGGACAGGGGCCAGATCAGAAATGAAAGTACAGCAGAGCCTCCATAGCTGACCAGCTCCCTGCTCAGGCCGCCTTCTGAAGTTGATCTGATTTTCAGGGACTGGAGAGGCACCCCATGGACGTGTCAGTACAGTGGGCCTCGTTCTGATTTTTCATAAAAAGAAAGAAGATTCACTTTGTCAGCCCCCGACTTATTAGAGTCTACTTGTAAAACGTATCCGAACATAGGACAGTTTAGTTTTGTAATTTTTATTACTTTCGCTGAGCTTCTATAGACACCTCCATTCACTCTTTTTTTTTTTTTCTTTATTTGAGACAGATTATTACTCTATCCCCCTGGGTGGAGTGCTATGGCATCATCACAGCTCACAGCAACCTGAAACTCCTGGGCTCAAGGGATCCTCCAGCCTCAGCCTCACAAGTAGCTGGGATTACAGGCACCAGTAACCATACCCAGCCAGTTTTTCTATTTTTAGTAGAGACAGAATCTCACTGTCGCTCAGGCTACTCTCCAACTCCTGAGCTCAAGGGATCCACACACCTTCGCCTCCCAGAATCCCGGGATTACCGGTGTGAGCCCCGGCGCCTAGCCTCCATTCAGTCATCAAGGGCAACAAAAATATTTATTTTAAAAAGTGCCATGTATCAGAAAGGTAACTGGTTTTACTTGGAATACAAATTGGTATATACAACACGAAGACATAAAACTAATTCATTTTCTTTGCGAAGTTATTTGATAAAATTAGAGTTGATTTGCTGCCTACATGTTCAAATGTAATGCCATAATGAAAGTCGGTTCATTCTATACAATGCCCGCTTGTTTGTTACCATTAATCACAGCTGTGGCAGATGTGAACAGGAGGGTGCCCTGAACTGGACCACTGACTGTGTAATTAAATGTTCTTCTCTCACAGCGCTCTCTAAATATTGCAAAGATTCTTTTTCCTCTAATGGAAAATTTGTTTTTTATAGTAAGTATTCTATTGCTAAGCATTCTGTGATATTGCCAGAAAAATTCATATTACAAAAAAAAACCTAGAAATTCAGTAAGAAGCATGAACTAACCTCCTACCCAAACTCACAGAAATCACAGACTCGTCGAGAGCCAGAGTGAAAGCTAGTAAGGTCACTGTTAAGTCATCGACAACATTGAAGGTTTTTAATATGTTCAATGAAAAATTAAAATATGGGAAGAAGTGGAGTTCAAAACCAGATACAGTACTGTTTTTGCAAATGTTTTCTGCACTCATTTACTCCATATGTATTTATGGAGCACCTGTCGCATTCCCGGTATTGCTCCAGGCATCTGGAAAAGTTGTGATTCATCAGTGAACGACATGTGCCTTCTAAATCTTACATTTGCGGGCACTAGGAGGCAAATAATAAAAGTAGGCGTTATAATAAATAAATTGTGATGCTGTGTTATGTAACAGGAGCATGAATAGCAGAGAATAGTAAAGTGGATAGAAAGTACGTGAGGTTGGGGCGGTGCCTGTGGCTCAAAGGAGTAGGGCGCTGGCTCCGTATACCAGAGGTGGTGGGTTCAAACCCAGCCCTGGCCAAAAAAAAAAAAAAGAAAGTACATGAGGTTGAAAGCCAGGTAGTGGCTGACAGCAGGATTAAATAAATCAGTCACGGGAAGTTTTATTACAAGAAGATTTGTAAAAAGAATTGAATGAGGCCAGGTGCCGGGACTCATGCTCATAATCCCAGCACCCTGGGAAGCTGAGGTAAGCAGAATGCTTGATCTCAGAGGTTCAAGGTGAGCCTGAGCAAGAGTGAGACCTGGCTCTACTAAAAATAGAAAACTTAGCTGTACATAGTGGTAGGCACCTGTAGTCTCAGCTACTCAAGAGGCTGAGGCAGGAGGATCGCTAGGGCCCAGGAGTTTGAGGTTGCTGTGAGCTAGGCTGATGCCACAGCACCCTAGCCTCAGCAACAGGGTAGTGAGACTGTGTCTCAAAAAATATATATACATATATATACATTAGATGTTTTGAAATAATACACATAATCAGCGACAATAGGGTGGGTAGGTGTTAGCAGTGAATAGTTTAGTTAGCTTACTTGGATTATGGCTATCATAAGAAGATCAAGGAACTGGATTTGCTATGACACTGGATGCAGGTTGTTAGAGAAACAGAAGGTTTTGGCACATGTAACTAGAAGATCTGAGTTGCTAGCTGCTAAGAAGAAAAGCTGCAGATGGAATAGTTTTATTTTGCTTTTAGTGGGGAGAATATTACAAGTTCAGAATTTCTTATATTCAAGGTACCTCTTGGATGTCCATCCAAATGGAAAGGTCAAGTAGACAGATGGAGATTCATGTCTGTAGTTTGAGAGAAAGGTCTAAGCAAGAGGTACAAATTTAGGAGTTATCAGATCCTGGGCAGTATTTAAAATCATGAAACCAGCCAAGCACAGTGCCTCACACCTGTAATCCCAACACTCTAAGAGGTCAAGGCAGGTGAAACGCTTGAGCCAGGAGTTAGAGACCAGCCTAAGCAAGAACAAGACCCCGTTTCTTCTAAAAATAGAAAAGCTAGCCAAGCATTGTGGCAGGTGCCTGTAGTCCCAGCTACTCAGGAGGCTGAGGCAAGAGGATCGCTTGAGCCCAAGATTTTGAGGTTTTTGTGAGCCATGATGCTATGGCACTCTTCCCAGAGTCTAAAAAAAATAAATAAAAAATAAAATCATCAAACCAGATGACATTATCAGTTAAATGAATATTGGTAAAGAAGAAAATTGATCCAAATATGGAGCTTTGGAGAACTGCAATATACAAGGTTTGGAACAAAAGAGAAATACCCAAGAAGAATGTAAAGAAATATAGTGGAAGAAGAAGACAAGACAGTGTGTCGTTCTAAGTACTTTTGACGTATTCAATGACAACATGGTTTTGCATTGACTAATACAAAGGAAACATGGCTGAGCCAATTGGGTATTAGGCTGAGGAGGTGAGGTAGGTGCCACAGGGCTAATGACCTGTGTTATCGCCTGAGGCCACACATTCAAGCTTGGTTTAATGTTCTGCTGTCGCAATCCTGAAATTCTTCATAATTATTGACAGAAACTAACCTGACTCAGCCCTCCAAACTTAACCCAAATAGCTTGATCATATGATTTTTTTTCCTTTGAACAGGTTTGCATGGCTGAAATACATCCCACATGGCCACGTGTGTATTGTGTGTGTATATATTTCTCTGTCCACATTGTTGGGTTTGATGTGCTAATGTTCTGTTGAGGATTCATGAGAGGCATTGGCTTGCATTTTGGCTTAGATGTTAGGTTGATGCCGGCTGCACAGAATAAGATAGGAAATATTCCCTCTTCTATCTTATTACTGTGTCCAGAATTATAGATTGGTGGGGGGTTTTATGTTCCAACACTTCAAACATTTTACTCTACTCTCTTTTTGTTGCACGTTTACTGAGAAGTGTGATACAGTTTCTATTTTGTTCCTCTGTAGGTGAGATGTTGTGTCTTCAACTTTTTCTTTTTCTTAAGTCAGAATCTCACTCTGTCCCCTTTGGGTGGAGCACCATGGCATCATCACAGCTCACGAAAACCTCAAACTCTTGGGCTCAAGACATCCTCCTGCCTCAGCCTCCCAAGTAGCTAGGACTACAGGAGCCCACTACCACACTGGCTAGTTTTTCTATTTTTACTAGAGACAGGGTCTCACTCTCTCATAGGCTGGTTTTGAATTCTGGGCGAGGCAATCCACCTGCCTCAGCCTCCCAGAGTGCTTCCTCTAACTTTAAGACTTGTTTCTTTGTCTTTGATTTTCTAAAGCATGTCTTTGTTATTCCGAGGGGGACGTTTGGGGGGACATTTATCCCACTTAGTGTTCTCCAGCTTCCTCTATCAATGAATTGGTGTCTGATATCTAGTTAAGAGAATTCTAAGCCTGCTAAACCCCTATACTTACAGCATTCTTCATTTCTGTGACTGTGTTTTTCATCTCTAGCATTTCTTTATGTTTTTTTTAAGAATTGCCATTTCTCTATTTATACTGCCCATTTGTTCCTGTGTGCTACTTCATCCATTAGTACTCTTAGCATATTAATCCTAATGTTACCAGTATTTTTTTTCTGCAACAAGTCCTTGGTTTTGGAGATTTGAAAATGAAGCCCCAGAACATGCAAGTAAGCAACAGGACAAAGTTTATTTTGCAGAGAAAAACAGAGATGGAAGGGTAACAAAGCCTCTGGCTGCAGAGGAGGGAAACTCCCAAATGGGAAGAACTACCTGCGTCTTTTGTCTGGGGGTTGATATACTGTTTGCAAGCAGGGAGTGTCCTGGGAAGGTATGTCACCCTTGGCCAGGAGCTGGCAGACAAAAATCATCCCCTCCATGTTGATTCCCAAAAGAATGGATTAGCAAACCCTTGAGGCCCTCAAAGTTCCTGTCTTAGGCAAAGCAGCAGGGGATATGCTTTCCACTCCAGGACAGGCCATCCTGATGAAATCCTGCTTGTGTCCAGAAAATGTACTTTGGAAAAAAAGTCAGTTTACTGAGGCCTAGAAAATAAGAGTCCCTTCCCAGACCTGAACAGGGGAATCCTGTTTCACTAATTTTTTTAAACTTCCATTCTTGGTAATTCCAACATTCTTGCCATCTCTGAATCTGATTCTGATGCTTGCTCTGTCTTTTCAAACTGTGTTTTTTCCCATTAGTTGCTTTACATTTTTTTTCTAGATAGCCATACATGACACGCTGGGTAGAAGGAAATATGGTAAAAAAGACCTTCAGGGTGTGATGGCAAGGTGTGGAGGGGAGACGTCTATAGTGCCGTGATAAGGGCTCAGCAATTTAGTGACCCTGTGCCCTTGGGCTATGAAATTTACTAGTGCATTTAAATTTCCTCCCTTTCTCTCCCCACTTAGATGGGTACTGTCAAGCCTGGCAAATCTCAAGCTAGACAAGGCTGGGGTTGGGTGTTTCCCTTCTGGTAGGTTGGTAAGACCTGGGTTGGGGGAACCTTTTTTTTTTTTTTTGAGACACCCTGAGCAGAGTGCTGTGGCATCATAGCTCACAGCAGCCTCAAACTCTAGGCTCAAGCAATCCTCCTGCCTCAGCCTCCCGAGTAGCTGGGACTACAGGCACCCACCACAACACCTATCTGGTTTTTCTATTTTTATTAGAGATGGGTTCTTGCTCTTGCTCAGTCTGGTCTCCAACTCCCCAGCTCAAGGGACACATCGGCCTCACCCTCCCAGAGAGCTGAGATCACAGACTGAGCCACCACTCCTGGCCCGCTTTACTCATTAGGATGAGCTGATGACTTCTTTTTACTTGCTGACCCAGGAGGCCTCTGACTTGTTACTATAATACTTTAATCAAAGAATCACTACACATGTTCAACTAAGAATTCCATATGAACTTGTATATTGTGGTGTTGCCAGAAGAGGGTTGGGCCGCCTGTCACTGTCTGTCAATATGCAGAGATGGGGATGGGTCTGACAAACTTCGTTCGAAGGCCAGTGATTCTGGAGAGTAGTGAGAGTAGCTTCTCCAAGACTGTTCTGTTCTTCCACTTCCAAATTCACAGTTTTATACATAAAAATTATAAGCAATAACCATAGTAACTCTTACCCTAAACAATAGTAATTAACACTGATCTTAAAAAACAGTTATCGCCATAACCCATGACCCACAATAAATAATAATTGACATAACTCATGATGCATATAACAACATTCCAATTCAAAATTTAATTCCTAAATCAATTGCCCTAAACTATTTAAGATATATACTTTGAAGTTAAAGCCAAATTTACAAAACAACAAGGATAGAAGACAAGAGGTGAAGGTCACACAGGCCTAAACCAGCCAGACCGGCTGTGCCCTCCCAGCCCTGGCCAAACTGACCCCATCAGATTCTTAGCACATGTGCTGTCAATGTTTACAAAAGCGAGTCGCCAAGCTTGTGAGTAAATCATTCTGGTTCTGGTAGGATTCTCCATAACTCCTGTTCTCCCCCATAACTCGCCCCCCCAAAAAAACTCCTTTCTATAATAGTTTCTTAACCTTCAAAGGACACAATTAAACCTTTTGTTTACAAATGATGAGTAGGAATTTATGTTTTTTGATATGCAATGCCCTTGGTAGCACTGAGCATAAAGATTTCAACATGGAATTTAAATTTTAGCTTCTCCATTTAATTAACCCTATTTCATAAAGGAAGTTACATAACATTTGGAATTTACATTTACTTACTAGTTTAACAAAAAACTGAATTCTTTTCACTATTCAGTGAAATAATATTTAGGAAAATTCTTATATAAGTGCTCCATAAATATTTTCTTCAACTTGGGAAATTCGCTTATTTTTGGAGATTCTTACCTGAAGGTTGCAATAATGGAAAGGTATTAATCTGTAGAAGAGCATGACAGAATCTTCTGAGAAGTCCTTACAAGATTTCAACAAGGGGGGACTGACAGAAAGGTGGGCAGTGGGTAAGATTTGATTCACTAATGTAAATTAAATGATAATAATTGACTTTTCAAATTTGGTTTGATATAAAATTTCTTGCTCAGGACAATGTGAAGTGTCAACTTCAAATTGGCCGGTCAGAGTAGGAGCACCCAGGAAAATGTCAATATCAATCACAGTTTAGGCTAAAAAGAAGTCGGGGAGCCTGGACAAGTGCCTGGATTCTTTTCAAATCAATCAGCCAGTACATGAAAGCCATCCCAGTCACAGAGTCCAGATCATTCAATTCAGTTTAATTTTGAAAGAAAGCCAGCATTGGATTATGCCACAATTGGTAACCTGATCAATGGTAGAAAATATGGGGGCGGGGGTTGTTTGTTTTAAAATTTTCACTCATACCATGATTCACCTCAATTGATTTTTTTTTTTTTTGCCAGAATAATTAGGATGAATTCTCTATGAAACAAAATAGTCTGTAAGAATCCTTTACTCATTTTTAGGGGGGCTGATGCTTTGAATAAATTTATATTTTAATTGTCATTTATCTATGTATTTTTAAACATTATGAAACTCTTACTTGCGTGCAATCCTACCAGCATTTGAAATCGTCTCTGTGGAACTATTACCACTGTACAGGGCTATTTGCTCTATTATGAAAACAATTTTGAAAAACTTGAAAGAAGGCAATTGGTTCTGTTTTTTTTATTTTGTTTGTTTTGGGTATGACCTGGTTTAAAAAGGAAGCACTACAGACTCAAATAAAAAGAAAATTATATTTTCATATTAACAAATTTTAGAAATTGTTTATTTTGTTGTGTAGCTTTTTCAAGCTAACACGCAGCCTTCATTAATAACACATAGTCATTCTTCATTATAGACAAAGCAAATGTTCCATATATCACCCTAGAGAAAGACCATTTAGAAATAAACAAACAATGCCTTAAGGAGATGGGAAATTGAGCAAAAGTAGCCACCCAAACTGACTGTCTTTTGGGAAACAGAAATAGGAGATAAACAACCATCCCGAAGGAGTCGATTTGAAAATAAATTAAACATTTTCCTGTGAGGGGCACAGCTTAGAGAGAGCTCACGGATTTGTGAGTATCACCCAGCGGCCATTCAAGACAGAAAGAACATCCAAATGACATTTAAACAAATGTGTTTTCTTTGGTGAGAGTCCATTTGTTAAGTTTTTGAAAAGTTTCTTGTAATCCATTAGAAACTGGTCATTAAAAATTGGTCTTTGGGGCATCACTTATGGGTCAAAGGAGTAGGGCACCAGCCCCATATGCCGGAGGTGGTGGGTTCAAACCCAGCCTGGGCCAAAAACTTCAAAAAAAAAAAAAAAAAAAAAAGAAGAAGGCGGCTTAAAAATGGATCCTTTTTCGTGAATTTAGAGACATCGTAATATTTTCTGTCATCTTAAAATTTCATGATTTCCTTCAATGGCCCTAACATTTTTGTAAATCTTTTTTTGAATCAATATTTTGCCCTTGGCTTTAATTAGCATATTATTTTCCTTAAGGGTGAAAGCAAATTTCTCCTCTTTAAAGGTTTGCCATTTCAATTTTTTATTAGTGACTTTAAAGTGCTTAAATATTTTTCCTGATTTAACCTTATGATTACCATAGTTTTATGTTGGCAAAAAAATAATCAAAGCAGAGCCTTATAGTCAAACTTTATTTTGCTTTTTTTCAAAGTCTTACTTGGAAGCTTTCCACCTGCAAGTCAAATAGAGCAGCATACGGATTTTAATTCACTAAAATACTGTGATCGAGGCAAACATCATCCTCAGAACTTCAGGCTCGCTGCGGTGACAGAGGCAGGTGTATCACTGGAGCCTCCTGCCCTTCTTCAAAGACATCTTGTTTTTCTTTTGGTAATCCCAAATTCGATGCATCTCGACTTTAAGTTATCACATCTCTTGGTCTTATTCATTCCAGTGCTCATAATTGAAGAATTGCCCAAATAGCAATGGAGTTCCACCAAAAAGAAAAAAAAAAGAAAGAAAAAAAAGAACTCATAATGTTTTAAGTAAGTTTATGATTTTGTGTCACTCCAAATTCACAGCTGTCCTGGGCCACACATGACCCACAGACCACGGGTTGGACATGCTTATTATACATAGTTCTAGGACCTATTCATTATTATTCAATACTTCAATTCTTCTGGCAATACTGCAAAATGCTTTCGAATGCTCCTGAAGTTATTATTGCTGTCATTAAAAAAAACATTAAGTGCCTTCACTACATATAAACAATGTAAATTAGAGAATAGTGGCTGAGGAACAATTATGAACATTATGAGACCAATAATCACCAACTTCACAATTTCATGTGGTTGTACAAAATACCCATAATTCTTACCTTCATTCTGACTTTTTTCCTTTCCAGTCATTAAAAGAAAAAAAAAATCCCATATTTTTAAATTTTTATTAAGAATCACAATTTTCTTGAAATTCCTTTATTGACTTCCTGTTGAAAGTCTTTACGAGCATATAAAGCTCTCTAAGCCTACTGTCTTCTTCCAATACTACTTCAGATACATTCATCCTGTGTTTGCCTTCTTGGTCAACTCCACACAAGATGATGAGGAACTTAAACACTTCACCATAGAATTTTCTTTCCTTAAATCCTGATAAAATGAAAAAATACTACTAAAAGCCAGGAAATAAATGACAGAAACAAGACAAACAAAAAAATTTGAACAACAAAGTAACATAAAGATAGAACTATAACCTGACGAGATCATATTCAAAACCCAAGCTGAAGAAGGAAACAAGATTCATTTGATTGAATATTGGAAGAAAAGCAAAAAGGAATTGCAGTTTCTCAAACTGCCTTATTCTTCTAGAAACCATCCTGGTCAAATTATAAAATTCTCTAGAATTTCCATTAACATCTCCAAATGCATAGCGGGCGGGTGACAACATGCTTTTCTTTTTCCTAGTCTGGCTAAGGAATAGTGGAAACTACTGACAGCCAGAAAAGGGTAAAGCATGGTAAATTGTACAGGGCTCATTTTCTCTAACAAATTAAAGACTATAAACCTACACATTGGATTGGGGAAATGACCCAAAGCCCAGTGGTAGCCTTCCTTGTGACTAGGATATAGCACTAAATTAATCGAAATGAACACTGCTAACGGGAATTTAACAACATCAATGTGTTCTAATAAAGACTGCCGATAGCCTGAAGTTAAGCTATTAAAATTCAAGGAAAAAGATAGAATTTTCTTTTTGACAACTAGACCAATAAATACCACCTGAGAGCAGGGAAAATTAGTCTGGTCTCCAATTTCTCGATAGTCACAGTAAAAGTCACAAGAAAAGAGAGCCTTGTCTCTTCAAAGCAGGAGAGAAAACAGGACCCAGAAATATTATTCACAGTCACAACATTACTCTAACACAAGAGCCAGACAACTTAGGAGATAGGAACTCTACATTTAAAGAAAACAAATTTTTAATAAGGATATTAAGGTGATCATAGATTAATCAAAATCCTTAGTCAGGACTAGAAGCCATCATTTCCCCCCATATGTGTATGGAAACTATTTATGTAATAACAATGGTAGAACACCATAGCGCTACATGATCTTACTGACAACCTGGCAGTGTTCTAAGGATGTGCTTCAACAAGTCCTCTCAAAATCTTATGCAGACACCGTTATCATCTCCTTTTCATGGATGAGGGAAATGGAAGTGTTAAGTACTTGGAGTAACTCGTTGAAAGCACAGGAAAAGATAGAGCCATTGCTTTGATTTCAGGAGTCGCAGAGATCCTCAGCTTTTTTCCTGCTGCCACTCACTTCCCCGGGGGTCCCACTGCCCCAGGCATTCTGCTCACAGAGCCCTCAGCCCTGGCTCTCAGTTATCAGGGAAGCTATTTGGCCTTCTGATACATTGCATTTTAATTTGTCTTAATTTAGATTAGGTACAATGCAAGCATTACTGGTGTACAAGGTCAGACAATTAAGTTCATACTTGGAGAACTCATCCTAGAAAAAGTTCTACCTACCTCACTGCTGAGTATCACTGAGGTCACTTGGAAAGACGCCCTTTGGGAATATGTGCACCCATACCAGTGCCTACTTCACCCCTCAAAGTAATCTTGGAGCTCTTTCTCTGGAATGGCCATCAGAGCTATCCTCATAGCATGTCTGACAATTAAGTTCACAAACTGCCCAAAGGAAAAGTGCTTTGAAGAGTGGACTAGGCTCTGGTCAAATATTTGAGAACTTCTCTTTTTTTGGTGAAAGAGACTCACTCTGTTACCCAAACTAAAGTGGTATGGCATCAGCCTAACTCACAGAAACCTCAAACTCGTAGACTTGAGCAGTCCTCCTGCCTCAGCCTCCTGAGTAGCTGGACTATAGGTGCCTGCCACCATGCCTGGGTAATTTTTCTATTTTTAGTATTGATGGTCTTGCTCTTGCTCAAGCTGGGCTCAGGCTGATCTCAGGCTGGTCTCAGGCTTGCTCATCCTGAGCTCAAACGATCCACCTGCCTCTGAGAGTACTGGGATTACAGGCGTGATCCACCATGCCCTGCCAAATATTTAAGATTTTTAAAGCAGCAAATTGCTTTGTTTGCTTGTTTTTGAGGCTGACAATCTTTGTATATTATAAAGTATATTTAATCCATTTATATTTATTGCTAAAACTGATATTTCCTCTTTTCTTTTCTCTTTGACCTGCTTCTTATACATTCTTTGTATTCTATTTTTGCCTTTCTTTGATTAATTAAATGCATTTTAATATTTCATTCTGTCTTCTATTAGATTACTACTTATTAATTCTTCTAGGATTTTATCTCTTACCACAGAGAATACATCAGGTATTTTGATGTAATCTCCATGAGTCTAAAACACATGATTATTTTTACCACTCCCATGACACCTTAAAACTGTTAAACTCCATTCAGTATTTTCCCACCTTTTACATTATCATGAGTATGTATATCAATATACTTATTATTGAACATCATAGGAAATTAAAATTATTACAAATAATTTACTAAAGTCAAGTCAATATCAACTCATAATGCATTATCCATATAGTTTCTCTTTTAGGGTTTTTTCATTCCTTTTTATATTTACATATTTCCCTTTTCTTTCTACTTTAACCACATGCTTTAGTATTTGTTCTTTTTAATGTAGATCTGCTGGCAACAAATACTCTCAACATTTTTCTAAAAATATTTTTTTTCTTTCTTTTTATTTATTCTATGAAACTTTGTTTTTCTGGAAACATCAGTGTTTCTCTTTATTTTTTAAGAAAATGTAAAAAGTACAGTGAGTTCTTATCTATTCTGTGTGAAACTTCCAACTATTTTCTTCCTACAAGACACTTACATGATCAAATACTTCTGTAAGTTCAGTAATAATTTGAGGTTATTATGCATAATCAATTAAATAATGAAACCAAAACACTGCGGCAATAGAATCAGGTAAAAAAAAGAGAGAGAGAGAGACAGAGAGAGAGTTTAAAAATGGAAGTGTTTTCCTAAACATGTAGTCAAAGGTATCATTTTGACAAGTTTTATGACAGATTTTCTTTTTTGTCAGTTTCCCAACAGTTAAATATAATTAGAGCTTTTGTTGTTGTTGTTGTTGTTGTTGTTGTTGTTGTTGTTGTTGTTGTTGTTGCGGTTTTTGGCCAGGGCCAGGTTTAAATTCCACCACCTCTGGTATAGGGGGCCATCATCCTACTCCCTGAGCCACAGGTGTTGCCCCAACTAGAGTTTTTATTATAAGTAAGATAATAGACATTAGATATCTAATAGATAATTACTGGTTATAGATAATTACTGGTTGAAGGGGTATTGCTGCTCTCTGTGTTAATAATTTAAATTTGTTTTGGTGGTCATGTTCATTTGATGTATTCATAAAAGTTATGGACATTCTTGCCACTGAGAGTGAAATAAGTGATCAAATGTTATACCCACATATATATAATTCAACAAGTCCATGCACTCTACTAAATAATACCTAAGTAAAAGTAAACCTAGGACAAGAATTAAACTATGACTACCAATTACTCAACTTCCCTTTGCTCTGTAACACACATCTTCCCAATTAAACAAAACAAAGGAGTACAGTAATTGAAGAGATGCTCCCACTATAATTTTTTTTCTTTTGAGAACACTCTATATATAATTTTTATATAATTATAGAAGTAATTACATTTTAATTACTTTAACTATCTTCAAGTATTGTAAAAAATATTTTTAATAAATATTAAAATGGTATGACATTTAATTAGAACATTACCTCTTATAGCATGATTTTTTAAAGTATTGTGTTTATTTTGGGGCATAAAGTTCACAGAAGCCTAAAAATGTTGTTTGTTTTAAAAAGAGACAAATATATTAAATATGCTGAGAACTAAAAAAAAAACATCTCATATTTTATACACAGGTAGGAATTAAAATTGTGTTGCTTTTCTGTTAAATGGAGATAGACTTCTGTAGCAACTTTGCTACAGAAAATGTCACTAAACATTTTCTCTTACCAGTTTCATCACTTCATAGAATACTTGGAAGAATAGTTTATTGGAAATTTTGCTTCCTAAGTCTGTATTACAATTAGAGATGGTAACAGAGCCCTTCTTACAGGTTAATGGACCAAAACTTTATCTAGGTAAGATTAATTATGTGTTGAGAACTGTATTCTTATCTATTTTTATTCTAATTCTAATCCAATAAATATCACACCAGATTCTTGGTATGACTTCTTAGCAACACCAACTTAAAGTCATCATCAAAACACATAAGAAGATAAACTAAAAGTACTTCAATTCCATCAAGAGGTAGTTTGCTAATTTTGATAATTTCAAGCAGCTTTATGCAATTTTACCCCATGAAAAAGTCTAGTCTTTAACTTGAACTTGTAAGCCCTGGCTTGCCTCCTTGGTGCCATCACTGTCATTAACCCTTTCCACTCCATCACCCACACTAACGTCTACTCTGTACAGCTATTTTTAGATTTCAAAAGTTTCATGAGCTCCTTCCTACTTATGCACTTCCCTTGTCTCTCTCAGGCTTTCCCCATATTACTCTCTCCTTACCCAAAGAGTAGCAACAAATACACTGTATTTCGTGTTCTTGCATCGTTGTCCGTAAACTACATCCCAAGGGAGAGACCATATCCTTTTCCTTGTCTCCAGTATGTAGAACTGTAGCTAATACGTGAGAGAGTCATTCAGGAAACATTTGTTGAATACATAACATAAAAATATGATGAATGCATATGGTATTTCTAAACTAGAGCATTAATATAGCATATAGATAAACTCCCCTGGTTAATGTGTGTCTCTATATTTGAAATGTTTATAACAATTCTGGAGAGAAAAGTGAGTATTACTTGTGTTAAAGTATTATTTTCTTTTCTTTCTTTCTTTCTTTTTTTTTTTTTTTTTGTTTTTTGGCCAGGGCTGGATTTGTACCCACCACCTCCGGCATAAGGGACCAGCGCCCTACTCCTTTGAGCCACAGGCACCACCCCTAAAGCAATATTTTCACAGAAGTCTCAGAAAAACATCTACTGAACATTGGATGGAATCCCCATTAATGCTATTTTAGGAGTAATTGATGTTTAAAAGCTCCAGAATAACAGAATGTATTACTGTGTGTATCAGTCTCTTAAATTATTCAAGCATTTGATACAGTATAGGAGAATCTGAATATCATGTGTGAGAGAGTTGAGATGTCCATCTGTGTAACGTTCTAATGCTAAGGGTTAAGAAGATCTGGTTGCTAAGCCAAGAACAGTATTATCTTGAAAAGTTACATATAGATATCTATATCTATATAGATATATGTAACTTTATCTCTAGTGATCCATTGAGAGCAGAGTGAGAGTTTTGTGATTATATCTTCATTCCTATCAATCACTGCATTATAAATATAGATCTTTACATATTTGCTGACAAATCTTCTTTATAATTAGAAGTACACTTTAAGATTATGTTGTGTTAAAGATGTCAAATAAATATAAGCATTTGCAAAATACCTTAGTATCCTTATGTGGTTTAGCACCTGAAGCCTTCTAAATACATAATTCAATAGTCTATGCAACAATAGTACCGCAATGCTATAATAGTGGATTATTATTATCATATGTTATATGTAACATTATAATATTATAATGATATATTACAATATCAATATAAGAGTCAAAATATTCAAAATAATGTCCTATTGTAATCATTGCAATGTACATGTTTAAACTTTATTTTCGGAGTCAGGTTTATTATTTTCTCTAGTGATTTTACTTTATATAGCATATGTGTAAGTGCTATGAACTCAGAATGTTTTAGGGTTTCATGAATGGATAAACAAGCTGTAGCATATGTACACCATGGAGTACTATTCAGCCTTAAGAAAAGATGGAGACTTTATATCTTTTGTGTTTACCTGGATGGAGTTGGAACACGTTATTCTTAGTAAAGTATCACAAGAATGGGGGAAAAAGTATCCGATGTACTCAGTACTAATATGAAACCAATATATAAACAACTAAACACCCACACTCAAAGAAAAACGCTGCTATTGTAGCAAGAGGAGGGGAGAGGAGGGAAAGAAGGGAAGGAGGAAAGAGGGTGCCTGGCGGAATCTCACCTGATGTGCACAGTATGAGGGTGCTCAGCAAGCCCCCTGGTGGGCAGGATCTTACCTGATGTGCACAGTGTGAGGGTCTTCAGCACGCCCCCTGGTGGGCAGGATCTCACCTGATGTGCACAGTGTGAGGGTGGTCAGCAAGCCCCCTGGTGGGCAGGATCTCACCTGATGTGCACAGTATGAGGGTGCTCAGCAAGCCCCCTGGTGGGTGGGATCTCACCTGATGTGCACAGTGTAAGGGTCTTCAGCACGCCCCCTGGTGGGCGGGATCTCACCTGATGTGCACAGTGTGAGGGTGCTCAGCAAGCCCCCTGGTGGGTGGGATCTCACCTGATGTGTACAGTTGGAGGGTGGTCAGCACGCCCCCTTGTGGGTGGGATCTCACCTGATGTGCAGTGTGAGGATGGTCAGCACATTCACTGGTGGGTGGGATCTCACCTGATGTGCACAGTGTGAGGGTGGTCAGCACGCCCCCTGGTAGGCAGGATCTCACCTAATCTACACAGTGTGAGGGTGCTCAACACACCTCCTGGGTGAAGGGCTCAACT
>CAUYRH010127002.1:0-45248 GCA_963574655.1 Perodicticus potto | reverse complement strand
TTTATTATATTTTTAATCAAGTAATAGAAAAGGCACACTGATCAAACTTATACTCTTCCTAATAAATAAAAAGTTATATTCCAATTATATTTCTTACAACATACCTAATTAGGAGGAAAAATTGGCAGGTTTTTAAACATGGACTAAATATCAGATAATAGTACTTTATCAATACTAAATTTCCTTTCGCTGTCATACCAATTAACCTCTTTCACTATTATACCAATTAACCAACTGAAGACGTATTTTTTTTCCTGTCTCCATAACCTTGGGTACAGTGAGAATGAATACTTCCAATAGCAAATAAAGCCATGGTTAAATTAAATTGAAAGGTGAGATACTTTCTGGTCTTTTTGTCTTCCCATGCTATTCAACTGACCAGCAGATAAAGGGATTGTTATAATGGCTGGGGTGATTGAACCCAATTACCAAGGAGAAATAAGGTTACTGCTATGCAATGAAAACAGAGAGAACAATGTTTGGAGCCTAGGGATATTCACTGGGGCATCTCCTAGTACTGACTTGCCCAATAGACAATGGGAAAGTGCAGAAATTTAATAAATACTGAATTGAAGGTTAGAATAACTACATCAGGGAAAGAACTTTGAATTGGTTGCTGTAAGGGAAATATGAAATGGGTAGTAGAAGAATAAAAAGTTTAAAAAGTTATGAACATTGACTTTGGTCTCATGACTAGCTCCAGAGGGGAATTGTAATAGCTATGCATATTTTTGTTGATCATTTATTTTTCTCTTCTTTTTTTTTTTGAGACAGAGCCTCAAGCTGTCACCCTGGATAGAGTCCTGTGGCATCACAGCTCACAGCAACCTTAACTCCTGGGCTCAAGCGAGTCTCCTGCCTCCACCTCCCAAGTAGCTGGGACTACAGGCGCCCACCATAACACCCGGCAATTTTTTGGTTGTAGCCGTCATTGTTGTTTGGCGGGCCTGGGCTGGATTCGAACCCACCAGCTCAGGTGTACATGGCTGGCGCCTTAGCCTGTTGAGCCACAGGTGCCGAGCCTATTTTTCTCTGACATATGAAAAATACTGGAGATAGTTTTTTTTTTTTTTTTGAGACAGAGCCTTAAGCTGTCACCCTGGATAGAGTGCTGTGGCATCACAGCTCACAGCAACCTCCAATTCCTGGGCTCAAGCGAGTCTCTTGCCTCTGCCTCCCAAGTAGCTGGGACTACAGGTGTCCGCCACAACGCCCAGGCATTTTTTGGTTGCAGCCATCATTGTTGTTTGGTGGGCCCAGGCTGGATTCGAACCTGCCAGCTCAGGTGTATGTGGCTTAGCCTGTTGAGCCACAGGCGCCAAGCCTGGAGATAGTTGTTATACATCAGTTTTCAGGTATGAAATATGACGAATTAGCATTATCATTTGACAGTGCAGGGAATGGTGGGACTTTTTGTTCCTGCCTTCTTATTGGTTAGGGCAAGAATGGATGCTGAATGTGAAAGGAGCGGATGGTGCTAGTAAGTATTTTCCCACACATTTGACCCATTTGCTTCCCTCCTTTATCTTGCTCTATTCCCTGTAAGGCTGACCCCTATGGCCTTTATCCTCCAGGCTCCATTTGTGATTGGATTCTCTTTGGGTTTAAAATGAAATGCACTGGCACAACTTTGGAAAGCAGAAGAGAAAAGACAAGATATTTCTTTCCTGATCCCACTCTGATTTGGGCTGTGTCTTATTGGCACTGATTGCATTCCTTCAAGACTTGAGCTCCTTCCAGAAGTCCCCTCCTATATAACTCTAGCTCTCACTAGTCTCCAGTAATACTATTTCTTCCTCTTCCCTTTCATGCTTGGACAGCAGCTTCTCGACATTGCTAGTCTCTGGGTGCCACAAAATCCCTTGTTGGGTCTCTTAATCTTGCATATACCTCTGTAAGTAGTAAACTTAAGACATGAAACTATAAAAATACTAGAAGAGATTGATAGGTGGAATGTGGAAATGGCAGCTACAGTCAAGGAGGTCATTGGAAAGCAGCTGCGCAGTCTTATGGACCTTGACTATGTTCAGAATGTGGTTTCAGCCCAGTGCTCTGAGCTGAGAAAATTCCCACTCTTACTCTATTCCACACCCACTCTTTTCTTATTGCTGCAGCCAGCGCCTACTTAATGGACATGGCTGTGATGGAGAGTCTGAGCCTGGGGGACTGCAGAGCTGCCCCCTCTATCACGTTTAGTGAGCGCCTGAGCCCAAACCGGCAGTGTGACCTTTGCAAAGAAGATGTCGCCGTGGGATTGAAAAGAGTAAAAGATGAGAAACAAATGATGTTAAAAACAAGGAGTAGTGAGTGTAAACCCCTGCTACAGGAACCCATTGCTTCTACTCAGTTGAATGGTACTGCAGTTACAGAAAGCCATAAGTCTGTCCCATGTGGATGGCAAAGAGTTGTGGAGCAAAGGTTATCTGGGAAAACAGCAGGAAGATTTGATGTATACTATATCAGCCCACAAGGACTGAAGTTCAGAAGCAAAAGTTCACTTGCTAATTATCTTCACAAAAATGGAGAGATGTCCTTTTAGCCAGAAGATTTTGACTTCTCAGTACTTTCTAAGAGTGTCATCAAATCAAAATATAAAGCCTGCAGCATGGAAATTCTGACATCCCAACTGCAAAATAAAAATAAAAATTCAAACTGGAACATGAGGACATGAAGCAGGTGCAAAAATGAAGTGTTTCCTCTGCCAAATAGTAGTTTGGAGTTGCAAGACAGCAGAGGACTATATAACTTTACTTCTACAGATTTGCTTTTGGAAGAAGATAAGGGCATTCATGATGTTAACTTGAGAAAGGTTAGAAAGCCCAAAGGAAAGGGGATATTTTGAAAGGAATCCCAATTAAGAAAACTAAAACAGGATGCAGGAAGAGTCTTTCAGATTCCATTCAAAGTAACAGAAAAAGAGAATCTGTGTATAATACAGCAGATGCTGAAAGTGAGCTTATTGCACAGGAAAGTCAGCTTGATAGAACTTTCTGCATTTCTGACAGCAGAGCAAGAAACGAGACCCTCAGTGTGACCAATGAAGAGAAGAACCTTGTAAATGAAAAATCATTGAGTTCAGGATCAAATTTTTGTTTTGAACAAATAGATTCTGGCATCATGAACAAATTATGTTTGACTAAAGAAGCCAAACACAAGAAGTATGAGAATACCTTAGCATCTGAAGAAATCAGAACAAAAGTAGAAGTTGGGGAAAGGAAGGAACATTTCCCTATTGACATTTTAAAATGTGGCTCTGAAATGAACAATGGCTCACCAGCCAAGAAAGACTTTACTTCTGAAGAAATATTTCAAGAAGACACCATCCCACAAACACAAATAGAAAAAAGGAAAACAAGCCTGTATTTTTCCAGTAAATATAGCAAAGAAGTTCTTAGCCCTCCATGACACAAAGCCTTTAAGAAATGGACACTTCCTCGGTCACCTTTTACTCTCATTCAGGAAACACTTTTTCATGATCCATGGAAGCTGCTCATTGCAACTATATTTCTCAATCGGACCTCAGGCAAAATGGCAATAGCTGTGCTTTGGGAGTTTCTGGAGAAGTACCCTTCAGCTGAGATAGCAAGAACTGCAGACTGGAGAGACATATCAGAACTTCTGAAACCCCTTGCTCTCTACGATCTTCGAGCAAAAACCATTATCAAGTTTTCAGACGAATATCTGACAAGGAAGTGGAAGTATCCTATTGAGCTTCATGGGATTGGTAAATATGGCAACGACTCTTACCAAATTTTTTGCATCAATGAATGGAAGCAGGTGCACCCTGAAGACCACGAGTTAAATAAATACCATGACTGGCTTTGGGAAAATCATGAAAAATTAAGGCTGTCTTAAAACTTGAAGTTTTCAAACTCATCTTTAATGTGTTGCTTTGCACTTGAGTTCTTAAGAGCTGCATTACACACAACCAGCCATTTTCCCATAAATTTTAGTTAGCCTGACTAGATGTTCACTTGTATATTTTCTTGATGTGTGTATCATTGGTAGATCTTTATTACTGAATGTGCTAGAACATATTTTGAGACTAAATAAATAAATTATTTGACAACAACAACAACAAAAAATACTAGAAGAAAGTGCAGGGAAAACTCTTGAAGAAATCGGGCTGGGCAAATATTTTACCCTATGATTGCATTAATGTACACAGCTATGATTTAATTAAAAAGAAAAAAGAGAGAGTGTGAATAGTAAAATTTAACCTCAACAGGAGCTTTGCGTAAGCATCCCTGAAAAAGTGATACTTAAGTTAAAATATAAATGCTCAGTAGGCATTCACTGGAAGAATGAGGAGAGGGAGAAGGGCTCTTTTAAACAAGGAATAAATGAAAAGACCCCAGAGCAACAGGAAGCTGGAGACTGGTCTGTATGTATGTACTCTTATCCATGTAAGCAGGACTTAAAAGGATATGGTAGAGCCTCCATGATCTCCTCAGAAGTTTTATTAAAACAACCAGAAAACAATTAAGAAAATGGCTAATTACTTTTAATGCAATTGGATCAAATTCTTCAATCAAAAGTCATAGAGTGGCTAAACAGTTAAAAAAAAAATAGTCCTAGTAACTTACTGTCTAAAAAGAATCACTTTCCCTTAAAGGACACTCATCATAGACTGAGAGTTAAAGGACAAAATAAGATGTTCCATGAAAACAGAGCAAAAGACAGAGGAAGTGGCTGTACTTGTTACAGAGAAAATAGACTTTGGGGACAAAAACTGTAGAAAGAGAGAAAGGAGATCATTATATAGTGATAAGGAAGTCAGTTCAGGAAGAGCCTATAACAACTGTCAATACAAATGCACCCAATATCAGAGCCCTAAATATATAAAGCCAACATTAAGAGACCTGGAGGGAGACATAAAATGCAACAAATGAAGGAGGAGTATTTTAATATCCCACTTTTACCAAAAGATAATTTAGATAGAAAGTCAATAAGAAAACCTTGAACTTGAACTATAGTTCAGAACATTTTAGAATGCAAAGCATTCCCCTCGGCAGAGACGGAATGCAATTTCTTCTCAAGTTCATATGGAAAAGTTCTCTAGGACAGACACAGCATAACTTTAAGAAGAATAAAATCACATCAAGTATCTTTTCCAACCATAAGGGCATGAATCCAGAAAGCAATAACAGAAACAATCATGGTGAATCAATAACTATGTGGATATTAAATAATATACTCCTGAAAAATTCTTGCATCAAAGAATAAATGGAAAAAGAAATTAAAAATATCCTTAGACAAGGAAAAATGGACATACAGCACACCAAAATTTATGGGGTACAGAAAAAAAGTCCTAAGAGGAAAGTTTATTACAATAAACACCTACATCAAAAAAGAAAAGAGATCTCAAATTAAACAATCTAATGTCATACTAGAAAAAGAAGTATAAACAAAGGCCAAAATTACAAAAAGGAAGTAAATAACAATAACAATGATCAGGGCAGAAATAAATTAAATAGAGACTACAAAAATGATAGAAAAATCAATGAAACTACAAGTTGGGTGTTTGAAAGACTAAATAAAATTGATAACTGTTAGCTAGAATAACTAAAAAAAAATGAAAAGGTTCAAGCAAATAAAATCAGAAAATGAAAAAAGAGACATTACAACTGATAACACAGAAATACAAAGAATCATAAGGAAGTACAATGAATAACAAACAAAAAAGACAAACTAGAAAAAATAGATAAATTCCTAGAAACACACAACCTACTAAGACTGAGTCAGGAAGAAATCAGAAACCTGAACAATTATCAGTGAGGAGATTGAATCTGTAATAAAATGTCTCCCATCAAAGAAAAGCCAAGAACTAGATGGCTTCATGGCTGAATTCTACTGGATGTTTAAAGAAGAACTAACATTGATCCTTCTCAAATCTTTCCAAAAAAATCAAAGAGGAAGAAAGACCTTCAAGCTAACATTATAAAGCCATAATTACCTGGATAGCAAAAACAAACAAGGACAGAACAAGAACAATCACAAAAACCACTGCAGTTTAATACCCCCAATGAATGCACATGAAAATCCTCTAGAAAATGCTAGCAAACCATACTCAACAGTACAAAGGACCATTCTACATGAGCAAGTAGAATTTAGTCCTGGGATGCAAGGATGGTTCAACATATCCAAATTAATAAATGTAGTTCTCTATATTAAGAGGGTGAGGACAAAAAGCATTTTATCATCTTAACAGATACAGAAAAAAGGACCTGACAAAATGCAATATTCTTTCATGATTAAAACTCTCAACAAATTAGGTATAGAAAAAATGTTCCTCAACATCGTGAAGGCCATATATGGCAAACCCATAGTCAAAAGCATACTCAGTGATGAAAAGTTTGAAGGATTTTCCTCTATGATCAGGACAAAGACAAGTATGCTTACTTTCAACACTTCTGCTCAAAAGAGTACTGGAAGTTCTAGCCAGAACAATTAAGCAAAAAAAAAAGAACAACAAGGGGCTTTTATTCCTTATTTTAAATAGAAAAGGAAGTGTGAAATTGCTTATGTTTGTTGATGATATGATCTTATATGTAAAATATCCTTGACTCCACCAAAAAACTGTTAGAAATGAAAAAGGAATTCAGTAAGGTTGTAAGATATAAAAACCACTTGTAAAAATCAGTAACTCTTCTCTACGCTAACAACAAACTATCTTTCAGATAATTCAGAAATTTAAAACTATAAAACATTGATGAAGGAAATTGAAAATAATTCAAATAAATGGAAAGATATTCTACTTTCATGGATTGAGAGAATTTATATTGTTATAATGTCCATGCTACCCAAGCAGTCTACATACCCAATGCAATCCCTATAAAATTCTAATTTTGTTTTCACAGAAATAAAAGGGACAATAGTAAAATTTGTGTGGAACCACAAAAGAACTTGACTAGTGAAAGTCATCATGAGAGAAAGAACAAATCAGAGGCATCATACCACACAATTATAAATTATATTACAAAGCTCTAGAAATCAAAAAAGCATGTTACTGGCATAAAAGCAGATGCATGGATTAATGGAATAGCACTGAAAGCCCCAGAATAGACCCACACATTATGGTCAGTTGATTTTGGACAAAAGTTTCAAGACTTTTTAATGGAAAAAGAACATTATCTTCAATAGGTGGTGCTGGGAAAAATGGATATTCACACGAAGAAGACCAAATCTCTCACACCCCTAATACAAGAACCAACTCAAAATGGATCAAACATTTAAATGTAAGACTGAAACAGTTAAACTACTAGAAGAAAGCATAGAGGTAAAACTCCATGTCATTGGTCTGGGCAGTGATTTCTCAGATATGACCCAAACCACAGATGATGAAAGAAAAAGACAAAGGAGACTGCAGCAAACTAAAAACCTTATGCACAGCAAGGTGAACAATTAACAGAGCAAAGAGACAACCTGTAGAATGGAAGAAAATATTTGCAAATTATATGTCAGCTAGGGATTAATACTCAAAATGTCAAAGAACTCAAACTCCTCAATAATAAGAAAATAAATAATCCTGTTAAAAAATAGTCAAAGGACCTGACTAGACATTTCTCAAAAGAAAGACATACATATGGTTAAGAGATATATTTTAAAAAATGTTTGAGCAGTGCCTGTGGCTCAAAGAAGTAGGGAGCTGACCCCATATGCCAGAGGGGGCAGGTTAAAACCCAGCCCTGGCCAAAAACCCACAAAAAAAAAAAAAGAAAAAGAAAAATGCTTAACATGTTTAATCATTAGATTAATGCAAAGAAAAGTCACAATGAGATAACACCTCACACCTGTTTGAGTATTATCAGAAGATACAGGTATGTGTTGAGAAGGTGGAGAAAGGGGAATCCTTGTATGCTGATGGTGGTAATGTAGGTCAACACAGCCACTTCGGAAACGGTATAGAGTTTCCTAAAAAAACTAGGAATAGAATTATATGATGCAGCATTTTGACTTCTGGGTACACGTCCAAAGGAACTGAAATCACTGTGTTGGAGAGATCTACGCTCTCCCTGCTCACTGTACCATCATTCACTATGGCCAACATACGCAAACGGCCTAAGTGCCCATCGGGATGAATGCCCTTTAAAAATGCAGGACATTTACATCATTTGCTACAACGTGGATGAGCCTCGAGAATGTTAAATAAAACAAGCCAGGCACAGACAGACCGCACTGTATGATTTCACTTATATGTGGAACGTGAAAAAGTTGAACTCCTGGACGTAGAGGACGGAGGTCACCAGAGAGCCGGTGGAGGAGGAAGGGCAGGGAGGGGAGCTGAGGGCCAAAGGGTACAAAGTTTCAGTACAGGAAGAATAAGCGTTGCTGATCTCTTGTACTGCATGACAATTATATTGAATATTAAGGTTTTGTACATTTCAAAACAGCTAAAAAAATTTTAAATGTTCTCGCCACAAAGAAATGTTCAATATTTGAAGTGATGGATATATGAGTTAGCCTGATCTGATCATTCCATGATGTATATATTCACGTATATGAAAACATCACGTCGCATCCTCTTAAATATATACAATCACTATTTGTCAGTCAAAAACAAAATAAAACTTAAAAACAAAGAAGTCCTATAAAAAGGACAGAGATAACGGGACGAACAGGCTTCACTTTGAAGGAGGAATCATGTCACCTGCTGATGGCAGGAGAAGGGAGAGGCGCCTTTCCTTGAGGGACATTCAGTCACAT
This sequence comes from Perodicticus potto, assembly GCA_963574655.1. NCBI lineage: Eukaryota > Metazoa > Chordata > Mammalia > Primates > Lorisidae > Perodicticus > Perodicticus potto. The sequence continues at coordinate 36,542 of CAUYRH010127002.1, read as the reverse complement.
TTTACTGACTTCCATCCCTCAAAATGTTTATTCTTAACCAAGTAATGAATTTATCATTTGATGGTAAATCGAGAAAAGATCTTCTACCATAACACACAAAGCAAGATTAATGTTAATATTGCTATTAAGGGGCCATATCAAATCATTGCTTTTATAGCCTTTGTAAAAATGTCTTGTCCCGTAGTAAATAAGAATGAAGCAGAGGAAACCAGAAAAACACATAACTTTCTCTGGTTTATGAATGAGAGCTCAGAGCAAGAGAAGTAATGAACAGCCCAAACAAGTAGTGTCCGTCCTTTTTGTGCCAGGAGAATTCTGGCACAAGGAAACACATCCTTTCATTCCTTCCGTACCCTTTCACTCAGAGAGTGACAGAGAATAATATTTCCTGCCCGCATCTTGAATCGATTTTGCTTTCTTGATGCGGCGTCTCTCAGTATGTGGTTTCACACTTGCTTACGCTCCTATAGCCAACTGTGCAATGCTACAAAAAGAAAAGCAGTATTTTTTCTCCAAAATGTAAATTCCCAAATAAATGACTCTTCCCTGAAATATAAAATGCGAATGAAAATTTTTCTTTTAACATTTTGTAAAAGCCTTGTAATAGTTATCTCTCCAGCAGCTAAACAAAACAGGGTTCTGTTTACAGATGAAATCACGGTAACAAGCTGAACAGCAGAAACGTCAGTAATCGCTACCCTTTCATCTCCAATCTTGTTCTGATGGGTTTGAAAAAAAGTAAATCAAACAAGTCTCCAAAATCTCATCAAAGAAAATCAAATGTGGTGGCTAAAATTATATTATGGAATTCATTTTTGCATTTTTATTAAAGTTTACATAAAGCTATTCAGAACCAAGACTTCCTGCATTCTAAATTCTAAATCATCCACCTGCCGTTGTGTTTAAGAATGTACTTGGCACATAGGCGGGCAGCCTAAGGAGCCACGTTCCCCAGGACAACCAGTCCTATGAATTCTTAAATGAACGTAAAGAAGGATTTATATTGCTGTATCTGTGGCCAAAACTCCTACGGCGTGGGCACCCTACAGATTTAACATTGTAGCAGTCAATTCATCTGGTAGACAAAACAAAGCATCATGCTATTTCTCAGAGTTTTCTTCTGCTCTTTCACACTTTTTAAGGGTACTATCTGGTAGTGTGAGATTTCTTCATTAATAGCCCACATTTTATTCTAATGCTTATTATAGGAAAGATCTTCTGTCGTGAGGCTCTTAAGAAAGGATATGGCCTGTATCAGGCAATGCTCACCCGTTCTTTGCGAGCATCAAACAACTGTCATTCTGCTAAATGAGTTGTCATTAGCAGGCGGATTTTCATTCCAGCCTTCTGGAATAACATGGAAAAAATCTAACTTGGAAGTAATGACTATTGGAGGCACTCTGCTGAGGTGGGGGCATTCCTCCCCCAAACCTCCCTTTTCAATTCCGTAAACAGTGTTTCTACAACAGGGAGGTCTTTGGCTTGGGACTGATGACCCCAAATTACCTTTGAATCTGGCAGAGTATTTCACACTGGCAAGAATATTCTCTCCTCTCAGCCAGAATTTTTAGCAGGCATCTTATGTATTGCCAAGTATTTACCAGAAATGGAATGATAGACGAGGTGACTTGCAAATACAGTATAAATTAGCAACAGTGTCCTTTTTTCAAGGTAGAATTTCTGTGGGAAATTATGGCCTCAGCCTTTCTTTGTAGTTGTACCATGGCAATTTCAATACCGCTCCTGAATTCAGACCCTGTCATATGGATCTTCAACCCTCAGATACCTGTCACAATCGCTCTTTCTTTTGTATAAGTGGTGTATCTTCACGTCTCATACTTCATTTGATCATGCCAACATTCATATATATATATATTTTTTTTTTCAGTTTTTTGCAGTTTTTGGCTGGGGCTGGGTTTGAACCTGCCACCTCTGGCATGTAGGGCCAGTGCCCTACTCCTTTGAACCACAGGCACCAACCCCCAAAATTCATATTTTTGTTATTTATTGCATTTCGACTGAACTCTTGAATTTGTGCTAAATGAAGAAATAGTCATACTTGTGAGTTTCTGAACTTTTTAGAGAGAAAAGATTACTGTTTTGTTAATTCATAAAGCATTAATTAGATCCCTATGAGAGTAGTCGTTTCTGTTCTGAAATTCCTCACTACCGGGGGGCTTCCAGGGATAGTAATGGAGATCTTAGGTTTTTCAAGAATGAAAATGGGAGTGAATCATGTATTTGCCTACAAAGGGAGGTGGTATGAGCTCACTTGAATGTCAACTTTCTTTGCTTTGCCTGAAGACATGTCACACCGTGGCAATCCCAAGGTGCTCCCAGCAACTTCACAAATCCTTAGCTTCATGGATACACGGTATGAGAGGCATATAGCTCCTGAAATGCCATATCGCACAGCTGAAAGAGAATGACACCCTTGCTTATCCTCAATACTTGAATTCCAGACTCTAGTTATTAACATAAATTCTCTCTCTCTCAAATGCACAGACCCCTCCCAGAAATACTCTTTTTAGCACAGCACAGTCAGGATAATAATATTAGCCTTGAATAGAGAGGAATTTGTGAAAAAATAAAGTTTGCAATCCTTACACAAGGGTTATCAACTGGGTAATGAAGAGCGGAACGCAGCAGAGCGGCCTGACGATGAAGGCCTGAGCAGCCACCCGGCCCCCGCAAGCCCATTTGTCAGCTGCACAGCATCAGCGCAGACACAGCCTGGGCACAATGTCGGTCCCAGTGGCCTGTCCCTTGTAGAGGGTTTAAATCTTCCCAGGCCGGTACTGTACTACAGGTCAAGTCACGCATACCACTGTTGGTCTCAGACCAATGAAGGCCTCTTAATTGGCATTTGCTTTTTTAAAAAATGTGAGGACATCAATTTTTCTAAATCAATGCAAATAAACAAAATCTTTCGAACTCTAAAAATGCATTGAGGAGGAATCGGAAATAACAGAAGGGGTCTGAGGATGTGGAAAGTGTAACATTTAGTATTTGTCTTAGTCTGTTTATGCTGCCACAAGGGAAAATCACTGCTGTGTAATTCATAGAGAACAGAAATACATTTGGCTCAGTATTCTAGAAGCTGGGAAATCTAACATCAAGGGGCTGGCGTCTGCAGAGGGCTGTCTCGTTACATTCTCCCATGGCAGACACAGCAAAGGGGCGAGGGGAGAGAACAAGGGTGACCAAGCATCTGTCATCAGCCACTCTCCACCCCCAAACACTGCCGCGCAGAGGACTGAGTTTCCAACATGTGCATTTTGGAGGAGAAATTCAAACAACAGTATTCCAATCAATGCAATAGTAGTCATTTTTATCTTGATTTCTTTTGCTCTTGAAGATAAAAAAATACAGAAAAGTACAGAAAAAAATTGAAAAAAACCTCAAGTAAACCCTCCCTGGATCCAACATTCAAATGTCTGGAGGCCATATACAAAAAAGCCAAAGCAGATGATGGCTAAGGACATGTGTTTGCAATAGGATGATTCAGGTTCTGTGCTCACCTGGCAGCGTGGCTGTGGGAAAATCATTTCGACACGCCAGCCTCATCTCCTATCAAATAGAAACCACTGCAGGCCCTGCGTCCTGGTGTGTGAGTGGCTGTGAGATCTGTGGTAGCTGGGACGATGCCCTACGTGGGTGACCGCAACGCTATTCCTGCCTGTGGTTTCTTCATGACCCCTGTGCCACATGCTGTTACCAGAGCACAGGCCAAACACTCATAGAGGCAGTCCGTGAAGTCACAGGACACTCTGATGGCCATGGCAATCAGTATGAGTTTATTTCAAGATCCAGTTTAAAAACATACACTTCTAATCTTCCCTTGAAAGAGGAGGCCTGCTGGCAAGCCCAGGCTCAATGAAAAGAACGTCGCCTGATTTCCCTACACGCTTGGCCAGATCTGGGACACCTACCAGTCTGTATGGATTAGAGAGGAATAAGACGTAATTCCACCTGTGTCATTTTCATATCTGACTTAATCAAAAGTCTCTGAATACAAAAATAGTATGAAGATCACAAGGTCCACCCAGAGAGGTAAACCATGAATGTATTTTGTATTTTTATGTAGAATGTTTAGCACTTCAAGGAAATTAGATACTATCTTACCCACCCGTGTAGAGGGTGTTAGAGGTAAACGACATTATGGAAACTAATTAAAAGCTTGGAAGAGATGCATTGCCACTTCCAGATTCTAATTTAATGGAGTGTGGTGGTTAGTAACTCAAGGTAGAGTAATTCAAATTTGATCTGTTTTATATATTCTAAAAAGTGCCACTATTAGAGAATTGATGTAACTTTTCTGATTTCATAGATAATGTGAAGCGTTCACCAAATAGTGTTCTCCTCGAAGCTGCCACATTTAACAGGCTGTGATTTTCTTCTTGGGCACCTTATATTCTAGCAAAATCCCAATGTTTGGGTCTGTTTACCGTATAATAGTGATGACAGTGTGAGGCTGTGCAAATCCTAGTGTCTCTCTTAAGCCGACTGGCACCATCCTTCTCCCATGGTCTACACACTGTCGCTCCAGAACATTTTCAGTCGTGAGTCCTTATCACAGTGCAGTCTTTCAGAAAGTGCTTATTGGGGGGGGTGAAGTCCCCCCTTTCATGTCATCTTTTCCAGTTTGGACACCTTTTCCCCACAGGAACCTTGATGCTGGCAGCATTATAGCCCCTTTTCTAGATCTGACCTTCGATGCCCCTGAGTAATTATCACTGATGTGCACACAGTCCTGTAAAAACAACCCAACGAAGGGCTCTGTGGCATAATTGGCAAAGGTGTTCTCAGCAACAGGTTTGGTATTTTGTCCCTGTCATTGACAGCTCTCCCTGGCAAGCGATGTCCCTTCCCTCGTGGAATTATGCGTTTGTCCATCTCCTCAGTGAGGCAGCTTTCATAACAGTCCATCACTCACAGCACTTCCCCGACCTGGACCTGTACCTTACAGATCAGCAAGCTGCGCTGGCATCCCTGATTGAACCCAAACCCCACAGTTGCCCACACGTCATCATGAAAGAACTAACTGAGTGTGCCTTCCACATTGTAAGCAAAAGTACAAACCAAAATTTGCACACAGTGAAAATAATGCAAATCCTCCTCAAGTCTAATAAGTGCAAATTATTCTCTATCTAATAAATGTATTATTTGAGATAAAAAGAAAATACACCAAATGCATGTTTATTTTACAGCCACTTAATGTCTGTGAAAAATTACTTTCTTTGCACAAACTCTAGTATCTACTATCTATGATTAATATTATCAACACTATGTTGAGTACAAGTTTTCTAATCTACTATTTTGCAGATTTTCTAATATTCTCTTTTCTACTCTTAATTAAAAAATTAACAAAAGTTCCATCATGACAAGCTATGAAATGCCTCTTCCATAGACTAGATTAGTCATATTTACATCAGGTAAAAGAACATAGCACAAAAATGTTGTTTTTCCACTTAATTGACTACTTCCTTTCCATACAATTGTATATGACTATCTCCTTTTACAGATCATTACAATTCTAAAAGATTTCAGCAGATTTGCAAGAAAAAGAAAGTGTATCAGGATTCAATTAAGATGTGTTCCAATTAATACACTTTATTTCTTTATTTTATTATGTGTGATAAGACACTGATGAATGACCTGTAAGCTTGCATGGAAGCTTTCCATTTCAGGTATTCTCCCGTCTCTCACATTGTTTCTACTGTAGGATCAGACGGTCTCCCGTCTGTCACGTTGTTCCTACTCTAGGTTCAGAAGGTCTCCCTTCTGTCACATTGTTCCTACTGAGGGTTCAGATGGTCTCCCTTCTGTCACATTGTTTCTCCTGTAGGTTCAGATGGTCTCCCTTGTCACATTGTTCCTACTAAGGGTTCAGATGGTCTCCCTTGTCACATTGTTCTTACTGAGGGTTCAGATGGTCTCCCTTCTGTCACATTGTTTCTCCTATAGGTTCAGATGGTCTCCCTTCTGTCACATTGTTCCTACTGAGGGTTCAGATGGTCTCCCATCTGTCACATTGTTCCTACTCTAGGTTCAGACAGTCTCCCTTCTGTCACATTGTTTCTCCTGTAGGTTCAGATGGTCTCCCTCTGTCACATTGTTCCTACTGAGGGTTCAGATGGTCTCCCTTCTGTCACATTTTTTCTCCTATAGGTTCAGATGGTTTCCCTTCTGTCACATTGTTCCTACTCCAGGTTCAGATGGTCTCCCTTCTGTCACATTGTTCCTACTCTCGGTTCAGATGGTCTCCCTTCTGTCACATTGCCCCTATTGTAGGATCAGACGGTCTCCTGTCCATCACATTGTTTCTCCTACAGGTTCAGATGGTCTCCCTTTGTCACATTGTTCCTACTAAGGGTTCGGATGGTCTCCCTTCTGTCACATTGTTTCTCCTGTAGGTTCACACAGTCTCCCTTCTATCACATTGTTTCTCCTGTAGGTTGAGATGGTCTCTCTCTGTCACATTGTTCCTACTGAGGGTTCAGATGGTCTCCCTTCTGTCACATTATTTCTCCTGTAGATTCAGATGGTCTCCCTTTGTCACATTGTTCCTACTAAGGGTTCAGATGGTCTCCCATCTGTCACATTGTTCCTACTCTAGATTCAGACGGTCTCCCTTCTGTCACATTGTTTCTCCTGTAGGTTAAGACGGTCTCCCTTCTGTCACATTGTTTCTACTGAGGGTTCAGATGGTCTCCCTTCTGTCACATTGTCCCTATTGTAGGATCAGACGGCCTCCTGTCCATCACATCATTTCTCCTACAGGTTCAGCTGGTTTCCCTTCTGTCACATTGTTCCTACTCTAGGTTCAGATGGTCTCCCTTCTGTCACATTGTCCCTATTGTAGGATCAGATGATCTCCTGTCCATCACACTGTTTCTCCTACAGGTTCAGATGGTCTCCCATCTGTCACATTGTTCCTACTCTAGGTTCAGACCATCTCCCTTCTGTCACATTGTTTCTCCTATAGGTTAAGATGGTCTCCCTCTGTCACATTGTTCCTACTCTAGGTTCAGACGGTCTCCCTTCTGTCACATTGTTCCTACTGAGGGTTCAGATGGCCTCCCGTCTGTCACATTGTTTCTCCTGTAGGTTCAGACGGTCTCCCTCCTGTCACGTTGTTCCTACACTAGGTTCAGATGGTCTCCCTTCTGTCGCATTGTTTCTCCTGTAGGTTCAGATGGTCTCCCTTTGTCACATTGTTCCTACTGAGGGTTCAGATGGTCTCCCATCTGTCACATCGTTTCTCCTGTAGGTTCAGATGGTCTCCCGTCTGTCATGGTGTTTCTCCTGTAGGTTCACACAGTCTCCCTTCTGTCACATTGTTTCTTCTGCAGGAATCATAAATATAAGTAAATGGGGTGGCGCCTGTGGCTCAAAGGAGTAGGGCGCTGGCCCCATATGCTGCGGGTGGTGGGTTCAAACCCAGCTCTGGCCAAAAACTGGTTAAAAAAAAAAGAAGAAAAATAAAGAAGTTCAAAAAATATATAAGTAAATGGAAGGGGATTCCCCCGTGGGAGTGGCTGCTTCTGCTCTGCCCTCTGCTTGTCAGTGTCACATGACCTCCGCCCTCGGAAGAGCCAAGCTGGCTCCTCACACTCCTGTCTGAATCAATAATAACAGGCCCATGTATAGATAGCACTTTCATTTACAAATATCTTCCACCTATGTTACATAAAATCTGCTCTAAACTCTATGAGTTGGAATTTTAAAAATTAAAATTTCTTTTACAACTGAAAAAAACTTAAGGGAGGGGATTTATTAGGTTGCACAGCACATTAGTGGTGGAGGTAGGATTCAAAACTGGATACTCAGGCTTAAGGAAAGGTCATCGTGCTAATGTCCTACACTCTTTAGAGGAGCTGCAGGACTGAATATGGCCTTTAGTATCACGGCGTGTGCTCAGGGTCCTGGCACGCCTGCATGTCTGTGGAGCAGTAGATCTGAGCTCCTTCATGTAGAGAAAAACAAAAACATACGTACACATACTCTTTTTGGTAGAAGGAAAGACCCGATTGCCCTGTGAATGAATACTCACTCTTACATACACACCCACACACACCTCCATTGACATTTGTATTATTATGAACTATTTTATTGAATTGGGACTATGGTATAAGAACAGTCCTATATACCAAGTTAATGCTAAGGAGCCAAGAAGCCCAAATCCCTCCCTCCACATATCAGCTTTCCATTAGCTATGTCAACCCAATTAAAGAATGTGTCAAATGGAACCTAATTAAATGCAACTAGAAAGAGAACACTCCTTAGATTTCTCAGATTATTACATCATTTGCATTGTTTCCATAGGAGAAGAGGATGAATAGTGTTTGTTCAACGCTTTCTTTTTTTAAGATTTTTTTTCTCTTTATTTAATCATGACTGTGTACATTAATGCATTAATCGGTTTGATGTTCAACACTTTCTAATACAAAGAGAACTTCATCACAAAATACCTGGTTCTACCCTCCCATTAACCAATTAAATTAAAAGAGATAGTTCTGTTATTCCTGTTTCCCGTTTGTAGGTACATGAGGACCAGAGATGATAATTACTTGCCCAAGTCCTCATCTTCTTATGTCCCATCACCAGAATTCCAACACAAATGTCAGCCCTTAAGTGACTTCCCTTTTATCATACTACATGCCAGGAACATCTCAGAAGGACGGGGAAGAGGGCTGGACTGAGGGAACTGGGCGAGGCAGACATGACTCCTGTAAATCTGGAGCCCAGGAAAGAGAGTCCCGCCTGGGTTCCCGTTGCCATTGTGGAGCTGCCTTTGTCATCTCAGTCTTGTGAAACAAGGGAGATCTTTCAGGAGGAGTAAAGGGAAGGGAGATGCCAAGAGCTCAGGAGGACTCTCTCTCAGTCACAATATGTGGAATGAAGGCACAAGGGCGGTGGGCCAAAGGTTCAGTCAAAGTGGCGCTAGTTACCACAATAATCTTTATCAGCTCCTCTTCTCAATAAAGGTATACTCCAGAACAGCGATTCTCAACCTGTGGGGCGCAGACCCCTTCTTAACAATGAAAATACATCGTGGCATTAGGAAGGTTGAGAACCACTGTTGGCTTCACATACGAACAGCTTTAACACAGCCTCCCTAACCACACACTTCCTCAAATTCTTTCGACAAAATTATCACACCTAAATTTCTTCTTACATAAATGTTCAGACCATCGCTTATTTCTGAGTTGTTCCTTTATCGTGAGGCTAATTTTTCTTAACTTCCTGGAAAACCGTTCTGTCCCACAATGTACTACTCAGGTGGTTTGTGAGAGTGCAGGGACGAGGTCTAATTCAGAGATATGGACACTGGAAAGCTTGAACTAAAATTAGGGCAAGAAATTGAGGTGGGAGAATGGGAAAAGAGCCTAGCAGGATTGACGAAATCATGGGGGGTCTTTTTTTTTATTATTATTATTTTTTTAATACATGTATTTTGTTATTCTTCATTACATTATTTCCCCCCCTCACCCGTCCGTGATAAGACAGAATTGATCTACAGAAAAGAATACAGAAAACACCAAAGCTCCTGGTAGAGGGAGAGATTTAAAGTGGGGAGAGAGAAGCTCTCTCTGTTCCTCTCCCGGTACTTGATTGACTTTTTAAAAACATTCCATAGTTTTAGAACATTTTATCATCAGTCCCACATTCATTTGCTAATAAAACTTTCTATAAAAGCACGTTATAGTAAGAAAGACACCAAACTCAGATAGCTACACCTACCCCGTATAATTTTAAATGTGTACATTCACCCTTCCTGCTTAGATTATACTCTGCCAGCAATTCTTTCTCAACTGACTTTCACAGATTAAGATACAGGTTCTAGAATTCTGGAATTTACAAGTTGTTATCTTGTAAAGAGGGATCACTTCTTATATCATTTTGCATTAAATTATGTAGCATTTGGCAAAATGTTAGGATTTTCTAAACATTTATCACTTTATACATTTTTCAGGGTTTCAGAGACTCCAGCAATTTTTGAACAAAATAATGGGCGCTAGTTCTGCATACAGTAAAAGGTTTGACAGATACACACTGTAACAGCAGCAATAAATATTTCAACAGGGTCAAAGTTTCCACACAAAATAACATGTCATGGCTGTGATTTGTTAACATAAAATGACTTCCTGAATGATAGATTTGCTCATATTATTGGTCTTAGATTTGGAGGAGAAAAGATAATCCATGGGGTTTGCTAAATGTTATAAGGGAATGTGATGTTTGTGGTAGGAAAGCTATTTTATATTTTGCCAGATGGGTAACAGTTTTATTATTTGTTTTTTTTTTATTAATTATAGAAAATCTCAATATAATGGGATTATGGTTCTACTTAAGATGTCTGCTTACGATGCTATATAATAATAATATTACACCTTCTTTAATACTGGGCTGGGTTGGACACCCCTGGTTTAATACATACTTCAGCTTTTTCAGTATTTTCCTCAGAGTTAGTCTTGGAGGCCTCTTGGATCTCTGGACTTGAATTGGTTCCTGGGAACTGACAAACAGAAGGCCTTAGAATATTAACAGTCAGAAGGAGCCTTGGAGGGCACCTAGTATAATTCTTCCTTTTTCTCAGGGCAGAAAGACATTTCCAAGATTATTTCCTGTCAGTTGATGCTCCTTTTTAAATATAAAGCTGCAATATCTGACACATTTGTCATCCCTAAAAGTAATGAGTATACTTTTTATACTATCACCCAAGTCAGTGATAAAACATTACAGTAACATCAACTCCAGGAGTGACTTACATGGGTGTGAAGCCATTGAGCATGGCTGAAACCCGTGCCTCTAACAGCCAAATCGTCTACTCTAGACTGTCTTCTTAGTTTGTTTTGTGGTACGTGTGGGCAGTAAACAATTTTTAGATGTTGAAAATTAAAATATTTCTTATGGAATTCAAACACAATCATCCTAGATCCTCTTAGTTTCTTTTTCCATAGGGTTTTCCAGTAAATGATAAGGGAAAAAAACACATTAAGGTAATTTTGAGCATCTTTTCTAGGATAAGTTTATGAATTTAATTGTCAGGCCTCATACCATGAGATCTCTATGGCCATTCCAAGAAAGGAGTTCCAAAATCGCTCTGAAGGCTGGATGAGGTGCTCTTGTCCGTGCATAGGTTCCCAAGGGGAGTACCTCGAAGATGACCGTAATATACTCAGCATCTTTTTCTAGGGTCAGTTTGTGAACTTAACTGTCCAACCTCCTATGTTGGTAAAGATCTGCCAGTGAAATTTTATGAAGGAATTTTTCAGACTTAAACCATTTAGTGAGAGTCATTATAGCATGCATTCTTTTTATTTTTCAAGACTGGAGATAAACAGAATCCATGGTATAATGATTTTACCTCCTTCCCATAAAAGGAGAGGGCCTGATATTGTTTTAACCTATACATGTTGGTTTGACACTTAAAAGCCAGAATGTGGAACACTTGAAAGCAAAAGCTGTGTAATTAAGAAAAATTATATTCCACCAAGTAGCAAATTCAGTGCCATTTTTAGCTCCATGTTGAGAAAGAAGGTGCCAAATTTTGATCTTGTCTCTGGGGACCATGCCATGATATTGTTACCACAGCTACTATTATTTCTACTGGCATGAATGAGTTCTCAGATCCTGCCAAAAAGGGATGGGAAGGAGGGGTGGTGACAGCTGTGACACAGTCCAGCAGTTGCCAGCATGTTGGAGCAAATTACAGAGGACGTTGTGAGGAGAAGGCAGGACCAAGCACCCAGCCATTGGTGCCCTGAAGGTCATGTATGCCACCAGGGCCCTGAGGCATGCACACCAAGGTTTTGGCAGCCTAGAAAAGAGTGCTTAGCAGGCCTGCCAGGACGGGCTAAATGCTGTTTAATGCTACGAGATCAAGTGAACATTCTCCCAAAGACAAAGATTGCATGCGATAGTACAAGAACCAGAGTCCAGTAAGAGAAAGTGACTTTAAAAATAGCATCCTGACAGCTACTCAGGAGGCTGAGGCAAGAGAATTGCCTAAGCCCAGGAGTTGGAGGTTGCTGTGAGCTGTGTGACGCCATGGCACTCTACCGAGGGCAATAAAGAGTCTCTACAAAAAAAAATAAAAAATAAATAAATAAATAAAAAAAATAGCATCCTGCAAACATCTGTAATTCAGTTTTGCTAATCCTCTAAAATCTTGAAAGTTCACTCACAAACACGCCTGAAGGGTTTGGGCTCAATGATCTCTAATGTCCCTTCAGGTATGTAGTACACATTCTAAGGCATGTCAAAATATTCTAAAATATAAATACTTAGGCTTAATCTCTGAGCGCAGGAAAAAAAATCGGGCACCAACTAGATATCAACAGATTAGAACTAGTGCTGTTTTTCTTTTGTTTTTAACCACACTGCATAGGATTCAACTATCTTTTTTTTTTTTTGAGAAAGCGTCTCACCCTGTCACGCTGGGTCGAGTGCTGTGGCATCATAGCCCACAGCAACCTCAAACTCCTGGGCTCAAGCAATCCTCCAGTCTGTTGCGTAGCTGGGACTACAGGTGTCCACCACCACACTCAGTTTTTCTATTTCTTTTTTTTAATTATTAAATCATAGCTGCGTACATTAGTGCAATCAAGGGGTACAATGTGCTGGTTTCATATACACTCTGAAATATTTTCAGCAAACTGTTTAACATAGCCTTTACGGCATTTTCTTATTTATTGTATGAAGACATTTGTATTCTGCATTTAGTAAGTTTCAACTGTACCCTTCTGTGATAAACCGTAGGTGTGGCCCCACCAATTACTCTCCCTCCACCCCAACCTCACCCCTCCCCTCCCTTGCCCCTTTCCCCATATTCTTGTGCTATAGTTGGGTTATAGCCTTCATATGAAAGCTATAAATTAGCTTCATAGTAGGGCTGAGTACAAGTTTTTCTGTTTTTTAGTAGAGACAGGGTCTCACTCTTGCTCAGACTGATCTCAAACTCCTGAGCTCAAGGAATCCACATGCCTTAGCCTCTCAGAGTGCAGGGATTACAGGTGTGAGACACTGAGCCAGCCATCCAACTATCATTTTATTCATCTGAATCTTTGGGTATTGAATGCAAAATTCTTTCATTTTATGTTTTTATTTCATATATACATAAATATACACGATGCATATGTGGAATAACTAATTTTACAGAAAAAAATCAGAAAAATAGGGCAAGCATGGTGGCTCACGCCTATCATCTTAGCACTCTGGGAGGTCGAGGTGGGGAAGAGGGAGGGGGAGGATTGCTTGAGCTCATGAGTTTGAGACCAGCCTGAGCAAAAGTGAGACCCTGTCTCCACTAAAAATAGAAAAACTGAGGCAAGAAGATTGCTTGAACCTGAGTTGGAAGTTGCTGTGAGCTATGATGCCACAGCACTCTACCCAGAGTGACAGCTTGAGACTCTGTCTCAAGAGAAAAAAAAAAAAAATCAGAAAAATACTTTTTTTTTTTTTTTTTTGAGACAGAGTCTCACTATGTTACCCTTGGTAGAGTGCCATGACGTCACAGCTGACAGCAACCTCAAACTCTTGAGCTTAAGCGATTCGCTTGCCTCAGACTCCCAAGTAGCTGGGACTGCAGGTGCCCGCCACACACCTGGCTACTTTTTTGTTGTAGTTGTCATTGTTGTTTATAGCAGACCTGGGCTGGGTTTGAACCCACCAGCTGGCAACCTAACCAATGAGTTATGGGCGCCGAGCCCAGAAAAATATTCTTAAATATAGGGCAGTGAATTGGTTTGGTACTGCTTCCAGAGTGCCACAAGTTCTCAATGTAAAATGAAAGTGTGGTGTGTAAAGATTGCAAGTCTGTAACTTGGACCCCTACTGGTCTAAACTGTCAACAGGCAAACACAGTTTTCCATAAATTAGCTTTTGTTTTGAATTTCCTGCTGTGTTCATATACGTGTTGACGGAATGTTAGTCAATACTTTGGCATTCTAATCCATTACTATTTGTTATTAACTTTTAAGGCTAATATTATTCTAAAAATCTTATACTTTGTTGACCCATATGTGGTTATTTTAAAATCAATATTTCTTGAAAGCTGTCGTATTAATATGCATTCTAGTTGTCATGAAGGAAAAGGGAAATTATTCTCTTTGTCAGCTACAGGATATTTTGTCATTCAAAGTGAGTGACACTCAATGGATCAAGTTTCTCTGAGCATGACAAGACAACCTTCTGAAAGCAGAGACTTTATGAACTAATAAGTACTGGGGGAGGTGATAAGGAATGGCTGCCAATATTTTTTATTTCTGCTATTTTTCCTTTCCATCCTTTTTTGCACAATATCCACAATGGGATAGTAGAAGCACTCTGGTTATCAAAATGTCGTTATGAGAACAATGAGTTAGTGTAGTAGGTTTGTTTTAGCTAGAACGTTTGACTCATATTCTTTTACAAATAACATTAAAAATTTAAATGTAATTGCATTTTTTTCTTTATTAACTACACAAATGCAACACAAGATATCTAACAAGTTATCTATGGATGCTGCTTAGGAAATGGCCATTCCACCTGCCCACTGACACTAATGCTGAGGCTGACAAAAGCTTATGAAAATCAAGCTGTTTCTGTCACTGGGGGAATTAAGTTAGGATTTCTGAAACATACTGTTTTTCTAATGTTTAATTACTTTTCTCTTATTTCCAGGATCTTCTCTCTGAATAAAAGAAGCACTCATTTCTCCAATCTATCGGAAAGAACACAGTGTTACCAGTCAGGATCAGCTGTGGGTGGTGGGATGAGTCATTACTGATCATCCAGAGAATATCTGAGTTAACACACAGAAGGAAATCATTTACATGACTTTAGAATGTTCCTTGCTTGCCAAAATCCCAAGTTTGGTATTATCATAAAACGTGTGTAACTGAGAATTCATTATTGACAGTTATTAGCAGCTTTGCCACTGAATCCCCCCATCTCATTATGCAAAGGCTTATAGTAGTCACTCAATTTTCGCCTAGATTTCTTCGTTCCATGACAGCTCTAAGAACCACATACCATTAAGTAGCAAATGTGTACATATGTTATTGACTGACATAAGTATAAAAGTTATTTCTTGGCTTGTTTTGAATTTTTAAGAAGATGGTAAAATATGAAACCTGAAAAAAAAAAATCACAATTCTTTGACAGGTGATGATCCTTTAATCATCATCATTATTATAACATTCCACTATTAGAATATTGAGATTTTTAGAGGAATGCTGATAAATGAAAATATGGTGAGATCCAGAAAAAGAGCCCCTTTCTGATAGTCCAGTTCTCCTCCAAGGGGTTACAGAGATAATATAATTTGTGAGTGTTTAAGAGTGTGTGGGGTTGTCAAAGGAAAAATTTCAACAAAAATCAATGATCTTTCAGGAATCTAGGCAAAGTGCTCACTACTTATTCACCAGAAACAAAGTGAATATCTATCTGCCTTAGCAAGTTCTGCTGTGTGTGAGAAGCAGAGGTTCCCACCACACTTGGGAACCCCTCAAGGGGTCCTGCAATCCCTAGGAGGTCACATTATTCTCCCCTCACCCCACTCCTCACGCAGGAGGGGAGTTTAGGAAGCCTATGATGCGATCGCTCTCCATCCATCTTGGATCACTTGAAGAGCGCTTTTCCGGAGTTACTAATTTATCTTATGCGTTATTAATGAATATTTAAGGAATATTTGTGCAAATATACTTCAGAGCAAAATACAGAGCAAGATGTGGTCTCTGTTCCCTGGTAGACTTGCTCGTGCTGCCCATCTGCTGCTTCTCTATCTGGTGATCTCAGTTGCTTTTCCTAAAAATAAATGGCCCACTTTCCACTTTAAACATGCGTCTTCTCTATCTGTGATTCTTTTCTAAGATCATAAAGAATTTCTTTGAGGAAGGAAACAAAAGGATCTAAAAATATCTTTTCTCTAACAATAGAAAATAATGATAACATTTGTAATTATTTGAAATAAATAAGATCTGGTTTTACATACAAATTGTAGGTGACTCACACAGACTCATAATCTGGACCTCGCAGTTAGCTTGTTAAAACTAGATGTGGAGCTAATGAAAAGATTAAGGATCTAGAATGAAATTAAAGAGATACGATGGCAAAGATATAACAGCATTTTCAGTACCCTCAGCAGTAGTTCCTACATATTCTTAACGTGCTTATTTATAATTGTAAACCTCCTATTGTATTATTATATATATATAAATATTATGAACTTATCGATTTAATCCCTTCTTTACAATTCTTAAAAAATTTAATGCAGAAATCTTTTTTTTTTTTTTTGGAGATAAGAGTTTCACTCTGTCACCCTTGGTAGAGTGCTATGCTGTCATAGCTCACAATAATGTCAAACTCTTGGGCTCAAGTGATCCTCCTGCCTCAGCCTCCCGAGTAGCTGAGACTACAGGTATGCCCCACCATGCCTGGCTATTTTCAGAGTCCGGGTCTTGCTGTTGCTCAGGCTGGTTTTCAACTCCTGAGCTCAGAGAATCCACCCCTCTGGCCGTCCCAGAGTGCTGGGATTATAGGTGTGAGCCGCCACACTCAGTCTAGTGCAGAAATCCTGAATTACCTTAAAGGAAAAATAAACATCTCTTTATGGAATGGAAGGAAACAACAGAGAAAGAACTACATACAATGATATTAGAATGTAAGTAGAAACAGCTGCCACCGAAATTACTCTTTATTTGTAAAAGAAATGTTAAAGACAGGGGGTCAGGGACATGCTAACACTTCCTTGTGACATAATCTGAAATGAAAATAATTCAAAAGGGAATAAATTCCTCATTTTGTCATTCAACATTATTTATTCTCTTATCCCTGTATGGCCTGTAGATTCTTAAATCTTATGAGAAATGATACCCTATACTACATTGGGGGACAGTTCTGGACTTAAAATAAGGAGACCTGGGTTAGGGTCTCTTATTTATTATTTATTTATTTTCTAATTAATATGGGGGCACAAATGTTCAGGTTACATTGTTTTCGTTTCCAATGGGAAGTTCAAGTTGTAGCTGAGCCCTGTAGCCAAGGGGTGTGCTGTACCTTCACACTGTGCACAGACCGCTTGCCAATCCCCTTCCCTTCCTCCACCTCTCCCTTCCCCCTCACTTAAATATACTTCTGTTTTTCTTTCATGTGGGTGTGTATTAGTTTGTCTACTGGCTTCGTGTTAGAATAGAATACAGTGGATACTTGCTTTTCCATTCTTATGATATTTTACTGAGAAGAATGTGTTTCAACTCCATTCAGATTAATACTGGCCCTATCACTGAACAAGTTACCAATTCTCTAGGTTTAAGGTTCTTCGTTCTAAAAGTTGTGGGTAATTATATTCTAATGACTAGGTAGTTAGATGAAATAACGATAGTAACATCTAAAATTAATTGAACACTTAATTTTTTTCAGCTCATTTATTTTTTATTACATACCCCTCAAAGCTGTATTACAGGAGAACCTCCACAGTTGGCCACCTCCCTACACTGACCACCTCCTTAAGTTGACCTAATTTTCACAGACTAGACATGTACACCACATGTGCGTTATCAGTACAGCAGGCCTAGTTCTTTACAGTGGCCACCTGTGTGTGTGCAGCTTGTTACAGTCCCTTGGCTGGTCAACTTGCAGAGGTTCTACTGAATTTTCTAAGCCTGTTTATTTATAAAATAAAAAACCTCCATAAACCTGATTTTTGTCATCTATTTAAATACATAAGCCGATGAGAAAAACTCAGGTTTATGGAAGTTAAGTGCCCTGCTCAAGATTATGTGTAATCTAGCTAGTAAGTATCTGAGATTGGTTACAAATTCAAATCTGGCTGCTTTGAGAGTGTATACATATAAACAATATTCTAAAAATATATTGTAATATGTGATATACAAATTTGACATTATATTTTGTCACATAATATTATGAGATCACTGTAGTAAAGATTACTCCTTGCTCATTTCTGTGAATTCAGTACCTAGGAGAGATACTTCCTAATTGCTACATTTAATGAAATTAAATTGACTGTAATATTGGAAATAGTTAAATGTATATACATGTGAAAAATAAACAAAAATCTGAAATCTGCAAAATCTACTTGTATGAATTTCTCTCGGAATCAAGAGCTCCATAGTATAGAAATAAATGCTGCCATTGTCTGAGGAAGCTGTGGTGCCCTTCCATCACACTGGGCAATGCAGGGTGATGGGCGATGGGGACAGGTGGAAGGCAGCCCAGGCAGCAGTAAGGGGGGGGACGCTGCTCCCCGGTGGAGGAAGAGCTGCGGCTAATGGGTGGGGTGAAAAGACAACGCCAGGATAGAGCCAGGCGATGTCACTCCAGGCTTGCCTGGCACCAGAAGAGTAGCATTAATTCCCTATTGGGAAACTTGAATGTGTCACCAGTCTGACACCTAGGAGCTCAAAGACAAGACTGAAAGTTCTTACCATTAAAGGCACTAAATATTTCCTCAGCAAATATCTTAGTATTATCCAAAAGTGGTTCTAGCTGAAAAATATAATTGTTTTTTGATCCACTAGACGAAATGTGCTTAAAATGCACAATGCTGACCTTTTTGGTTGTCAAATACACAGTAACATGACCTTTAGTTCCAAATGGCTTTTAAAATATAGGAACCACACACTTCCTCCAAACAGGTATACTTTTGACTTTTTCAAATTAGAGTAATAGAATACTCATGGATGTTTAGGAGGAATTCTGAGATCTCTTTTCCTTTAACAGTTTTAAACCATTTTCTACATCTACTATATAAATAAAATTCTTAAAGCATATTTGCATGTTACCTCAAATTAAGAGAAAGGAACAAACAGAAAAAGACTATAAGTTCTTGTGGCAGTCTTAGATTTAATTACCCCAAATTTCCAAAGTAATATTTCTTTCCACTTCTAGCTATTTATTGCCAAAAAAGAGTTCTAGCTAAGAAAAAAAAAAGTAATAAATATGCTAACTTTTTTCTAGGACACATCTAGATTTTGTGTTTATTATATCACAATATACTTGTTGGTTTTAATATTCTCAACTATTGATTTTTTGGGGTCACATTTAAGTTTATATGGTAACACTTAGAATTTGTTCCTATGTCAGCATTTGTCAAAATACATAATCCTAGTTATTATTCAGCTTAGCATGAAAACCTTTCTCAAATGCTCAGACTCAGTAGGTTCTGTTTTTCATGCACTCTTCTGGTTTTCTACACTTTTCCTATTTAGATAATCATCATGATTGTAATTAATTGCTCCGAGTTTGCATTCTCCCAAAGACTATAATCTCTAAAAAGGACCCAGAATGTGTCATCTCATTCACTACTGTCTTTATCATAGCGTCTGAGCCATTCTAGTCACTCTATAATAACGAATGAATGAAAGATGGATGGTCACTTCCCTTTGTTTTCTGACAGGTATTCTATTACTAAAGTCATTAAAGAAGAAACTTATTTTAATTAAGTTTTTATCTATTTAAAAAGGTATGGTCTTGCTATGCTGCCCATTCACATGTGCAATCATAGTGCATTGCAGCCTCCAACTCCTGGTCTCAAAAGGATCCTCCAGCTTCAGCCTCCTAAGTAGCCATGACTACTTTAGCATGCACCAAAGACATTCTAAGATGATGTGGGAACAGTATGCTGAAGAGTCAGCACCCATGTGAACTTCCGCTGATCTGTCCTACTCTAGGATGAAACCTTTGTTGAATATACTATAATACATTCAACAGAATGTAAAGGTTTTATGACAAGTTCACCCCTAAACTTCCTAGTAACTTATCAAGTTTTTTTAGCCTTATGTTTGCCAGCTATTTTTCCTTTCACACCTCTGTATGTAGACATTTTTCTCTGAACAAGGTGCTCTCTTTTTATTACTGTAAAAGCAAGTGGCATATGCAACACCAATTAAATATTTATGCACTATAGGACTGAATGGTAAATACTGTATTATGCTTTCTACTTGCTGTTAGTCTGGAGATGCTGCTACTCTCTGCAAAAATGATAGCCTAAAACAAAGAAAGCATTGTTATACTTCACAGACAAGATACTTATGTCTGTCCTGACCTGGGGTGAAGCTGACTTTCAAGGTATTTCTTATTGTTACGTAGAATATTTTTCCAAGTCAGGGAGATCCCTATATTTAAATGGTAAAGGCAGTTTGTTTAAGTGTAGAATTTTTTAATATATTATTTACTTGACTTCATATCAAGCTAAAAGTAAAATAAATTACTTTTGTGGGGAGAACAGTAGCATACTTTATACTCTGGCATAACTTCTTGAAATTTGATAGTGATTCCTTTATGTATGATAACAAACAAACATGTGTACTAGTATAAACGCAAAGCTAAATATAGCAGAACCTCCATAGCTTACCACCTCAAGCTGACCTAATTTTATAGACGGACATGCACCACTTGTGCGTATCAGCACGGCAGGCCTAGTTCCTTATGGTGACCACCTCTGTGTGTGGACCAGCTTGTTATAGTCCCTTGGCTGGTCAACATACAGAGGTTCTAATGTACTTGCATTTTGTGCTGATGAAAAGCAACAAAAATGTATAATGTCAAAGAACTGAGTTTAAATTTGCAACTTTTTTCTACTTCAGCTTCAATTCCAAAGTCACTGATATAATTATACAGGGGTGACTACATAGAGTGAACTGAATTTTAAGCGACCTCTCGGTCTTTCCTAAGTTATTGTGTGATATGCGTTAGCTATATAAATGGAAAACTAGTATTTTCTACAAATTAATAGACAGAATTCACATGGCAAGTCAGGGCAGAGTGCACATGTATCAAGACAGCCAAAATGTTAGTGGGTGCTGGAGGAATGCATATACATGTTTCTACGCAAGCAGAATTCATCCATACAAAGTGCCATTCTTAATAAGGAAAAAATGCTTAACTATCCAGAATAGGTTTTGCCAGATACTCTCCTTTGTGAATTTACAAACACACAGGGAGCTACAGTAGAATGCTTTATCAAATTACTATTTTTCTCCTCTCCTAGAGGTAAACTATTTTATTCTGAGCCTTCATTTCATTACTAAATAAGGTTTAAATATGTCCTGAATTTCATGTACTCTAGGTCTAAACAAAATATTGATATATTGGTTGCAAGTTTTTAGTATTAAAATTTTCCATCCTCTAAAATATAGGCAATGCATTTTTCTACTCTGTGATGAAATCGTCTTAGCATTAAAATAGTATCATTCCCATCTCAGACAAAAGGCATTTTCTCAGTGTAGTGCAACGAGAAGAAGCTGTAGTGAAACAGTGTGCAAGTCAATGAACGGCTGTGTTCTATATCCTCCTACACAGCCTTTTTATCACTAAGATACGTCCAAAAAGTGTCAAATACGTTTTATTTTGCTATATATATCTAAATGGTTGATCTTTCATGAAGTAAAAAGGGCTGGCCTTTTTTCCCCTTCTGACTTTGAGTTGCATTTATATATAGCTAGTACCATCATCAATTTCAAGCTACACAGAGAGGGAAAAATGTTCATAAAATGCAAATACACCGAGAAGTAGGACAGATAACTGCTAAGGAATCATAATGGCAATGAACCTGGATTTGACAGGTTATGTTCTGCTAGATCTAGGGAATGCTTCTGTCGTTAAACAGCCTTTTTAGCAGACATAACAACATCTATTTTAGGAATCAGTTGGTTGCAGCTGTACAAAGGCAATAAATAACTACATACTTGTTTTTTAAATGAAAAAGAACACTGAAAATTTGAGTAGCTTTCGGGTAGCAGTATATATTTCAAAAAATAATGCTGAGCCGTTTCTTTTCATTGGGAAATGAGTGAACAATCTATTAAAAAATTCAGATTTTGTGGAAAAAGACTGGGATATTGAAAAACAGTAGGAATTGACATGGGGTTAAGAGACACGGGGTTTCTTTTCTGGAGATGAAGGAAATGTCCCAAAATTGTGTAATAGTTGTAAAAATCTATGAATATTGTAAACACCACTGAAGAGTACGCTTTAAATGGATAAACTATCTAGTATGTGAACTACATCTCAAAATACACAAAGAATCCTCTGCCATTATATAAATTATGGGTAGAGAAAAGACTAACTAGCCAAAGGGGCAAACTGTTGAGAACATACATTACTAGCATAAGGTATTTCCATAAGATTTTTGTTTTTCTCTAGTGTTACATAAATTTAAACAACATGGGCAATACCTTCGGTGGTGCTGTTCCTGGAGAAAATCTCTGCCTCTGATGAGGCTGGTAACGGTGTCATCTGAAGACTGACTTGCGTGTCCTCTGTTACAGTTTTAACTGGTATAACTCAGTTACTGTGCTCCACATTTAATAACGAGGTGTATTTTGTTTGTTTTTTTGGAGGAAATGTCACTCTGTTGCCCAGGCTAGAATGTTCTGGTGTCATCATAGCTCACAGCAACCTCAAACTCCAGGGCTCAAGAGTTCCTCCTGCCTCAGCGTGGCGGGCACCTACAGTTATGGTACTCTACCCAGGGCAACAGAGTGACGCTGTCTTGGGAAAAAGAAAATTAAATTGTTTTGCAAATCAAAAAGAAAGGAAAAAAGTACCAACAGAAAAATGGAAACTATTCACACACACAAAAAAGGAGCACAAATGGCAATGAATATATGAAAACATATTCAGGAATAGTAGTAACAAATTTAAACAATAAAATGTTTTAGCCTAAGAGGTGGCAAAGGCTAACATAATAAACAATATAAAATACAGGGTGGACATAAAGTTTGTGTGCAATTTACTATGTTCAACTATTTTAAATTGCACACGGACTTTATGTCCACCCAGTATACACATATAGATATTGGAAATAACTAGCACTGGTGGGTTATGCAAGCTGATAGTAATACTGCCATGGTTTGCAAAATTTAGAATATGCCTAGTTTGCCATAGCAAGTTCCTTTTACAGAATTTATGTCAGTAGAAATATTGATCACATGAACACATACGCACATACAAACACATACATAAGCAAATAGCCACTGCATTATGGGAACTGGTTCATTGAAAATTGTGACTGAGGCCAGGAGTGGTGGCAAACGCCTATAGTCCCAGCTACTTGCAAGGCTATTCATATATATGCAAAACTATCTGGAACGGTATACACCCCAAAATTACTCACTGTCTATGCACTGTGCGAGTACAATTAATTTTTACTTTCTTTACAGGACTATCTTCATTCTCTGAAATTGTGATAGGAAAAACACCACCAATAAAATGACCGTATTTGCCAGTCTCTCTTACCTCTTTTCTTTCAGAAATCATTTACCTTGTCTATCGAGAGATAAGTTTACCTTAAAAAAGAAACATATTATATCAACATTCTCATAACTTCTCATTATATTCCTGGAAGGTGAAAAAGAAAATGATAGAATAGAAATAATTCCTCAACTAACGACTTGGCTTATGTTAACAGGCAATATGAGAGAAGGGACCTCTGAAGGGGTGGGGGAAAAGTTTTAGGATGGCTGCATTTTTGTTAAAAGGTTATGAGGTCGGTGTGATGATGACACGGCTTTCCCCACTGCGTCTGGGGTTTATCAGACTGACCCAGAGGGCCAGGGGTGTATCTTTTCTCTCTCTGTGCTTACCACACACTCTTAATAGGAAAGTACAACTTCCCTGAGAGAAGTGGCATATGTGTTTTTGTTCCCCCCAAAGGTAAAGGCAAAACCTTTAATAAAAAAAGATTTATCACACTAACTAATGAGAAAATAAACTTTTTTTATCTGATTAGAAATAAAATCACTGTATTAGTGAAGGCCATTTAAATGCAGGACAACCAATGGAAATTCTAAGCAGATGTGTTTAATTAAACCAATGAAAGTATGAGATGATTCTTGGATGAGGAAAGTAATTTTACCAGGTAACAATGGGATTGTATCTAAAAGGCAATTCTGAGATTCTACTTAGAAGAACGATACTGAATTATATGCACTTATGGATCCCTAAAAAGAGCATAAATCTCAGAGTAACAGTGACCTGATCCTACAACAGAATGCTATTCTTCCTGCTAGTCACACCATGAAAAGGAAATGGTATTAGAGATGAGATGCAAAATATTTAACACCTGAAAGAACATAGGCACCTACCAATCAGAAAGGATGCCCAACCAATCAACCTGACAATAAATTCTATGCTTGTGTAATAGGAATGTGTCAGCACCATTGTTAAAAATCTGCTGTGTACACATGTGCTTAATAACTACAATGAGGAACACATGTGCTTAACAATAACACCAATGATGAACACTGGTGCTAATACTGACCATGTGTGCTTAATAACGAATACTAACCAACACCTGTGCTCAATGACGAGGACCACCTGTGCTCACTGGGCAAGACCTGTTTAACCATAAGGAACACCAGTGCTTACTCATAATGAGGAACGCCTGTGCTCAAGGAGCAACACCTGCTCTTAATGAGGACCATCTGCGGTCAATGAACACCTGTGCTTAACTATGAGGAACACCTGGGCTCAATGAGACACACCTGTGCTTAACAAAAAACACGTATGCTTGAAGAACATCTGTGCTCAACAAATGCTAATGATGAGGAACACGTGTGCAGCGTCAGGGCGTCTCCCCCACTTCAGCCTCCCCTCTGCATCTCCCTCCCTGACAGCCAGGATGTGAATAGTTTTTACTGTGAAATTACTAATTTAGTTTGAGTGTTATGAAATAGCATAGTGTTGCTTTGCTAAGGTCTGACCTTAGGTGTGGTCAAGTGACAATCCTTTCAGTATGTGATGTGACCATTTTTATAAGGAAGAAGGTAACGTAGATATAAAATTGACAAAAATGTTTCATCTTGTCATCTGTGACTGATGGGTAGTGGCTGTTTCAGATACTCAGTGTTTCTGAGTATGAAACACTCAGATGAAAATAACAGAGATATATCTACAGTCAGTAAGGAAAGACTGCTCTGAATTAGTGATGTTTTCCATGATCGAAGAATTGAAAATAGTACGAAACATGCCATCCTCACTCAACTCTAACGTTCCTTCATGCTCACCAATTGTTTTTCTATTAAACACTATGACTCAAATGGCTATTTCACTTTCCACAGTACATAATTTACATTTAAGGAGTATTGCAGCTAATGGTAGATAGTGGTTCACTGCAAATGCATCACTACTATTCTCTATCCCAGTCTGTCATAGTCTTATGCAGTTATATAATTTCATGGGGCATCACAAATTGCTTTGTAAACTTGAGGATGCATCACTGCCTATTGTTCCTGGTAGATAAACCACAAAGCCTGTGATTTAGCTCAGTGGACACTATTAGTATTCCAATGTGGTAGACTTTTTCCTGCACTTAGAAGATTAGACTATGAGGTGGTCAATTCTGGTGTTTTAAAAAGCAATTTCCAGCAGTTTCAATGCTGAAACACGTTATGAAATAGTTAAATAAAAGGAACATTTAGAATTTCTATTAGTACCCTCCATTATTTAGGTTACTATTAAATGGAAAACATGATCAATAAATAGATCAGGAACAATGAAAAAATCTACATCCATGAATGAGTATAAATCCATTCATCATTTTATGGATGCCCAGTTCCGTAAACTGAATGCCAAGATGATGCCTCAGTGTTAAGTTTTCCATGTAGACAGTCGAGTGAGCTAAGAGATGTGTGATATCACAAGCAGCAGAGAGCGCCCTATTTAGTAAGCACCAAAGAAAATTCCTACAAACACGCCGACTGTTTTGTGTACATAAATGTCACAGAACCACCTACAAGGAGGGTCACTCTTTATAGGGAAATAATAGAAAAAATTACTAATTCATAGTTTTCCAACAAAGCCTAAAATCTGTCTGCCTGCTTTGTTTCTCTTGCTACTAGGCCCCCAACCCCACCAGCCATGTGGATTTCTGGTTTCACAAACCCTGAGGAACCCAACAGACCGAAAGTAAGTGTAAATTCTCTTTCCATGCTCCTTTGTCTTTTAGAATTTGTTCCTTTAAGTCTCAGGAGATCCCTGAGTGTCTGGGAGATATGGGTGAATAGTCAGGCCTGAGGACCACAAAAATGTGTGCCTTTAACCATTCACAATCACAACGCCTGTGAACTCTGCAGGCCCCCCGCACATTTCAGCTGCCCCCTGGACCTTGGGAGGGATTCTTCCTTTCTTTCTCCCATTCTCTGACTCCTTTTCTCCTCCTCTCCCCCCCATCTTTCCATCTCTCACTCCCTGCTCTCCCTTTCTCATCTCTTCCCCCTACTCTCTTCCCTCTAATATAAAAATAAACTCCTACTTTCATATCTTAATCTCAGCCTAGAGAAATTCTCTCCTTGTCCTGAGCAGCACCTACGGAGCAGTTGAGCTTTTCCACACCTGTCACAACCTGTGTTCTAGGAGGGATAAACCAAAGGCACATGTGCACGCTAGTTTGTGTCTAAGAATATACCCTCCTCTTTATGGAAATGAACCACCCACACAGCCAGCTTCTCTATTTATCCACGTGTGCTAAAATGACTTCGAATACCCTAGGGGTTGGTTTATCACATATCATTGCCAATGCGTCCCTCACAAACCATAGCCTCATAATATACTTCTCGATGAAATAAATGCACGAAACTAACAAAACAAGGTCATGTCCTAATTTACAGACCAAATAATACTAGAAACGTGTTCTTACCTATGAAATAAGACAGGAGTATTGCCAGGAGCACCGAGACGCCTACGGCGCACAGGGCCGTGCACTTCCAGCTGCAGTACTTTGAAGACTTCTTGAATTTGAAAGCACTTCTTGAGAGAGTATTTCTAGGTAGTGGCCGAGTAGGCGGTGAATAAACAGAGCCAGATGCCATGGTGTATCCTGGGGTTGCTGTACTGAACAGTGGCGTTGTCCCTGTCCCTGTTTTGAATAGGAAATGCCTGTGAAAAAGAAGAAGCACAGGGTCAGATACAAACGAGAGCACATGTGGAAATAAAATGGAGTCTGGCAGGCTGGGCTGACACCGCACAGCGGGGCTGGTCCGTTTAGGTCCTACCAACCTTCACCCCATCTACCATTCTTCATGTTTTATAAATTTACCTCCCACCCTAAAGATGTCCATCTTGAATAGTTTAGGAAATTGACTTTTGCATCAGAAATGTTGTCATAGACAACAGAAATGTAATCGGAAGGTAAATCTGCTGGGGGAGGGATGGGTGGTTAGTAATCACAAAACACTCTCAAACCCAGCCTAAAAACACCAAGGGGGCAATGGACCAGGCTTTGGGTCAAATACAGAAGGACTCTCTAACAAATGAGCCCTACAGTAGTGGAGCAAATTGCCTCTAAAAGTCTGTATCTGTCTTACCTTAAAATGTGTAAGCAGAAACTGAATGAGCCACATGAGAAGAGCACTGCAGAACAACTTTTCTTTAGATTCCTATTAACAACACAGGTTTCAAAGTTCAATAATGTACCATGTGTTTACATTTAGTATTATGGAGATAACTTATTGTGTATCTAATTTTCATCCCAACATCTGTAATATTTCCTTCTGAGACACCAAATGTAATCCCCACTGCTCTCTCCTTCATACTTGGGAGGTTTCCTATGTCTATGAATATTCTACTCTGGTGTGGTCTCATATTTATTTATTCAAGATAATTGTATATGGTACATAGTTAATACTTGTAGTTTTATTATTCATGTACTTATTTTATTGTGTAATGGAGATAAAGACTGACCACATCAGACGAGTTAAAGGGTTAACAGAAGTGGGAAGTTGAACTGTCAAGTTTCACATGATACTTGACTTGTAGTGAGACTTGGGTGGAGTTAGGGGAGGTTTGGTCAGATTAGGACCTACTGACCTTCACCTCATTTCTTCCATTCTTATTGTTTTGTAAATTTACCTCTCACCCTAAAAGATGCCTATCTTGAGCAGTTTATGAGAACTGATTTAGGAAATCAACTTTTGAATCAGAAATGTTCTTAATAGGTCACTGAGATGTGCTGATTATTATTTAAAGTAAGGGTTAATGTGGTTTTTGCTTTGAACTTTTATGTATAAAACTGTGGCTTTGGAAATGGAAGAACAGAACAGTCTGTTCTCTATAATTGCTGGCTTTCTGACCAATAAAGTTTGTTAGCCCTGTCCCCGTCTCTGCATATTGGCTGACAGTGACAGGTGGCCGGATCCTCTACATTCACAAGTTACTACGTCTCTAAATTGTACTAGTGACTATATTGTGAACCCATTTTCCCTCACTGAATTACTTTATAAAGCTGAATTTAAAAGTGGATAGCCTGAACTGAGTTACATGCTAGAGACAGCACGGGCACCTTCTGCCATGTTCCTACCTTGGGTGGTTATTAAGGGCTCTGGAACTGGACTCTCGGTTCAAATGCAGACTTCACCTGCAATTAGCTGCTTGTTTGGTGAGTTACTCAAATTTTCTGTGTTTTGGTTTTTTTATCTATAAAGTGGGCACAATAGTAGTACCTACTCTATAGGTATTTTCTGAAGATTAAGAGAAATCATAAAGTGTTATATTAGGATATGGCACAGTATCAAATTCATATATCAGAACCTATGTTCCGAAAGACTAAAAATTACCATCTGAAGGCTTTAGATCTCAATTCAAAATATAACATCATAAAAAACAATGCATATGAAATGAATTCACTGGTTTACAAATTTGATATTGGTGATTCTCCTCCCCACTGGTGTGTAATCCAGAAGGGAAGATGGATTATATCACACTAAGAAGTAACCTGATCATTTGGATCAGGCATCAGT
Organism: Perodicticus potto; assembly: GCA_963574655.1. Lineage (NCBI taxonomy): Eukaryota > Metazoa > Chordata > Mammalia > Primates > Lorisidae > Perodicticus > Perodicticus potto. Next base: position 7,797 of record CAUYRH010127002.1, on the reverse strand, counting down.
AAACAGAATCTCTGTAGAGGACCAGAGTAAGTATTTTTGGCTTTTCCTATCGTATCACTGTACTCTGCTATTATATCACGAAAGGAGCCATACATAGTGCATAAATAATTCTGTTCCAATAAAATTTGATTTATGGATATTGAAATTTTAATTCCACAGAATTTTTCTGTGCCATTGTATCTTTTTTGTTTCACGTTGTCAATTATTTAAAAATATAAAAACCATTCTTAAAAGCAGGACAGAAAAAGGTAGCAGGGATGAATGTGGCTGTGAGCTACAGGTGGCCCCTAATCTAGATTCTCTTTGTTTTTATGATGATGCATAAAGAAATGAGCAGGAGGCAAAACACCATTAAAAAAGATCTAAAAAAAGCAGCCTGAAGGATATATAAGCACTCCTGTTGGAGAAGGTAGATAGAGATCCTACTATTAATCTTTTTGGAAGTTCCACCCTAAAAAACTCCTGACATACACTAAAGCATACATTTCACAGGGCCAATCACCTTTGTGAAGCGTATGGAAAGGACTACGATTTCCCATGATTGTGAAATGATTCATTTATGTCACTGCACAGAGTGGGCTTTATCATCAGCTTGGCTTTGGATGGCACCCCCAGAATCACTGGCTTGCACGAGCTATCCATTGTGTCGGCTCATCAATCTACATGCTATGTACTGTTGCTATATTAAATTTTCCAAGTCTCAGCCAAGAGGTCACCACCTGATTACCCAAACCAAAGCCCTATTCCCTTCACTCTCCATTGTACTGCCATGTTCATTTTCTTCACAATGGATATTACAGTCTGCTAGCTTGTTATTTATTTACTCGTGTGGCAGGTTAAATTTTTGAAATACTATTTAAAGTGGGTATTTTTCCTCTTGATATATATTTTTTTCTTTCTGTGTTTGGTCTGCTCTCTCAATCTCTCCCTTGTTTTATTCCATTGCCTCTGGGAGAAATGAAGTAAGACGAGTCTCTTGTTGGTTTTCTAAAGCTCAGACTGCTGGGAGAAATGGAGTGGCCTGGGGTATAACTAGAAGGCTTGCGGGTGGGAGGGGAGAACAGTGTGAGGAACAAAAGACGTTTCCCTCCAGACTGGGAGAATAGCTTCAGGCTGGGAGCAGGTGTCAAGAGCAGAGGATTCTGGTCATTCTCTGTGGGCGGCATCTGGGGAAGGGGCAAGACTCCAGAGAAGTTTGAGGCCCTTCCACTGCTTCCATGCCTGCTAGGAGCACAGAAACAGCAGAGAGAGCTACCCAACAAAGCTATGTATACAGAAACAAGTGATGCTCAAGTAACAATGGGTATATAGGTCCATGGCCCATGATAGATTTCCTCGCCTTATGTGTTGGTATAATGAAAACCCTCGGGAAGAAAGCAGAGGATTATCCCTCTTTGGGGAATGTACCTCAAAAGTCTAAAAGAAACAGAATGTACACAGTAAAGACTCCCCTTCCAGCAGTTCTCAACCTGTGGGTCATGACCCCTTTGTAACAATGAAAATACATCACTGCGTTAGGAAGGTTGAGAACCCTGCCTTAGATAATAAAATAGGTCATTATATTAAGGGCGAGGATGAGAGAAACAGGAATAGTTGAGAGAGATTTACTTTTTCTCAGAGACAAGGCCCTGTTCCTGGGTTCCCTGGCTGAATCCTGGAAAAGGAGACAGTGCAAAGTGTACGCGGGGGGTCTGACAGCCAAGGAAACCTATGCCTTAAAATATGGACCAAAACCAGAGGAGATAACAGGATTCCCAAGGAGAAATTAGTGCCTGAGGTACGTAGGTAACGCAGTCACAGAGAGCCTCACGGAGATTGCTATGCCTCCGTGTAACTTTTAAGAAGCAGAATTACTTCCGTAACTGCAAGAGTAGCATAGAAGTCAGTGGAGTGTGCCCCTGGACCTGCCTGGCCGCACAGATGGGAAGGCAGGCCATCTCAACCACAACACGTGGATCAGCAATGGGCAAAACGTGGTGTCCTGGCAGAGAAGACCTAGACACTGGATTCTCCCTGCTCTGCTCAGAGATTCAGGTAAAGGGAGGGACCCAAAATGTCTGAAGAAAAAGATTCTAGGAGAAGTTGTATTTATAGTTGACGGTAAGAATGATAATACCCACTGCACAAATCTATTGTTTCATCTTCTCAGGGAGGACATACTCACCTCCGTATTTCCAGAACTTAAACAATGGTCTTGGCACATACTAGCGGCTCAATAAAAACACATGAAAGGGGGGAAACCAGGAACCATTGTGCAGATGAGGAAAGTGAGCCTCATAAAAGTAAAGTGCCTTGGCCAAAAAGCCACATCTAATAAATACACAACATTGTAAAGTACATAAAGTAAAAATAAGTAAATGAAAGTTGGAAATTACTCGGACCAAAATGTAAAGCACTCCTGGAAAATGTGTTGCAGCTTGACTAAAAGTGGGTTACGTCACTTACCAATGGGAAATGGGAACTGAACCTGACCCTATGGGACTCCAAAGATTCTGACCTCGGCCGCAACACTAGAAACATGGGATCAGGATGATTTTGACAGATGCTGACTTCAAAACTAGATATCCGTTTCCATTCCACAATTTGAGACATGAGCCAGGGATGGTGCTCACATCTATAATCCCAGCACTCTGGGAGGCAGAGGTGAGAGAATCCCTTGAGCTCAGGAGTTTAAGATCAGTCCGAGGAAGAGTGAGACCCCATCTCTACTAAAAAAAAAAATAGAAAAACTAGCAGCCACCTGTAGTCCCAGCTACTCAGGAGGCTGAGGCAAGGGGATCGCTTGACCCCAACAGTTTGAGGTTGCTGTGAGCCATGACACCTCGGCACTATTCAGGGAGAGAGTGAGACTGTTTCTTAAAACAAAACAACCCCCTCCCCTCATTTGAGATGTCAATACATGACGTGACTGGTGATTCTGGCAGGGAATTCCTTTAAGAACTAGGTTTAAGTGGCTATACGATTATTATTTTAGGCGGAAAATGCGAATTTGAGATATTTTTGAAAACTAAGATTTAATATTCTAAGATACATTATTCACTAATAGTGGAACTGAAAACCTCCCCTTGAGCTTCCCATTTATTTCACACATAAATGTACTTTTGCTGCTGTAAGAAAAAACAGAATTGTTCTGCCCACTGACTTTGTATCTCGGAAGTTCCTTTCCTCCCCCTCTGCCTACCTACGTCTGAAGGGAATCAGCGTAGGCCCTGGGGATACGTGTTCAAAGTAAGTAGGGAAAGGCTATAAAGACTAGCAAGAGGTGCCAAAGGACCAGAGATTTAGGTGTTCAAATCTTTGGTTTTCAGTATATTCAGAAGGCTTTCTATATCCAAGAAATAATTAGAGTAAAGATTGTTCAGACTGATGTATTTTGACATGATTTACAAACAAAGGGTGTCATTTGTGTGAGGGACTAGGTCTTTCCAATAAAATCAGGCCTCAAAATATACATGTAAAAATCTCTTAGACATAGTACGAAAGGTCTACATCAGCATATTTTCTATAGCAGAAAATGTTTCGTAGAACTCCGTTAGTTTTGGGGTTCACACAGGAAACCTTTCCAAAGGCAACAATGTGTCTTCATAGCAATATATAAAACACAACAAAGCTTATATTGTGATTAATGTGTACCTTTAAACCCAGGACTTCTTTTTATCTCTCTCAAGGTCCAACACATACTAACTTTCCGTTTAGAAGTCCGCAAATATTTAACGTAGAGATAAACGAGCACTATAACTCAGCCGCATGAAAAGTATACAAGAAAAGTACTTATCACCTAAATCTGCAGAAAGCACACATTTCTGTGTGTCATTATTCTCTCTCTCCCGTCCTGTGACTCTTGCCAAGTCCTACAGCTTTGGGAATATGCTTCTCATGTACAAAAATTCTCCACAAATTACTATCAAAAACATATGGTTTTGACCTGGCATCCACACGAGGTTTGTAGAATAAAGGCAGAAATTTTCTTTACTTCTCAGACCATATTTGGGCATGAAAAAAGTGAGCCTGTGGGAATATTCCCCACTGTATCCGCAGTAAAGCTGCAGCAGCTTCTCTAACACAGAGTGCACCTTTTGTTCTGATGTTGCTAATGACGCCCTGCTTGGCGCCTGCCTCTGGCTCCTGGGCTATTTGTGCCACTGTTTTTCACTCTGGCGCTGAACTAGAGGGGCACACTTGAAGGGCGACTATCAGAGACTGAGATGAGGAAAATCCATTTCAAAGCCAAAAGACAGTCGGTGCCGAGGGTCACTGAACACCGCATGCTTGCTTTGTGGTTCTGGGATCTTGAGGGGTGTGCTATTTAACTACAACACCGACAAGCAAGGACCGTGGCACAGCCCCACGTCATCACCCTGTAACACTGAGGACCAGCCACAGCATAAATGCGAAAGGTCGTTATTAAGCACAAGCAACAGTTGCTCTTGAGTCTTTGTAAGTTGAAAGATTTGTCTCTTTGTTGATCTGCTTTAAGTCCAACCTTTTCATTTTGGCCTCTGCTCTAGCTCATTCAGTAGAACCTCCATAGTTGACCACCTCCCTACACTGACCATAACCTTCCGCTGACCTAATTTTCATAGATTGGACATGCTTTGAGACTTTACTGGGGGTAGGAGATAACTCAAGGTGGCTTTGATTGGTATTTTTCTGATGTAGATGCTGGTGTGGGTGAGGAGAGAAGGGAGCACTTCCATATGGTGGGACTACAAACGAATACAGCCTCTATGTTACCCATCTGACAAAGGGTTGATAACTAGACTCTACAGAGAACTCAAATTAATCAACAGAAAAAGAGCAAACAATCCCATTTACCACTAGGCAAGATGCATGAACAGAACCTTCTCTGAAGAAGACACACGAATGGCCAACAAACGTAAGAAAAATGCTCATTGTCCCTAATCATCAGTGAAATGCAAATTAAAATCTCCCTGAGATATCACCTAACCCCAGTGAGAATAACCCATGCTACAAAGTCCCAAGGCTGCAGATGCTGGGGCAGATGTGGAGAGAAGGGAACACTCTTACAGTGTTGAGGGAACTGCAAACTAATACAGTCTCTTTGGAAAGAAGTCTGGGGCATCCTCAATAAACTCAAAATAGACCTTTTATTTGATCCTGCAATCTCAATACTAGGCATCTACCCAGAAGAGAAAAATCATTTTACCAAAAAAGACATTTGTACTCAAATGTTCACAGCAGCTTGATTCACAATTGCCAAGATGTGGAAAAAACCTAAGTGCCTACCAACCCAGGAATGGATTAATAAACTGTGGTATGTGTATACCATGGCATGGAATACTATCCAGAGACTTTACATTCTTTTGTGTTTACCTGAATGGAGTTGAAACACATTTTTTGTAAAGTATCACAAGAATGGAAAAGCAAGTATCCAGTGTACTCAATCCTAATGTGAAACTAGTAGATGAACAACCACACACCCATATGAGGGAAAAACACACTTAAATTCAAGGAAGGGGGGTAAGGGGGTGGGAAGGTGGGAGGAGGGTCAGGGTTTGATAAGATCTCACCTATTGGGCACAATGTAGGGGTATATGGCATATTTCCTCAGTGAACAGCTCAGCTACAACTTGGACTGGACCTAACACATGCAAACAACGTAACTTAATCATATGCACCCTTATATTAATCTGAAATAAATGAAAAAACACAGACTGGACAGGCCTGGTTCTTTACACCAATGTGGTGCTGCTCTTGGCGTGGTCACCTGTCAGAGGTTCCGTAGTGTGGGTCATGGACAAAGGCTCAATGTCCCCGTCCTTGTTGCTGTCCCCGTCCCTGCCTTCTCACCAGTGCTCAGCAACTCTCTGCCTTCGGCTGCTCTAACCGGCGCAGCGCTGGGTAACAATTACTCTTTCCTGCCTGCTTATCCTCCCTGTGTTCAACTTGTCACAGAATCCTGAATTCACTCCTTCACAGCATTAATATTTTTTCTTTTTTGCTAGAGTAGAGAAGTTCTTTGTTCTTATACATCAACTTCCTCCTTTCCTCTCTATTTGGAATAGAGAAGATGCAAAAGTAACATTTCATTTCCAATCTTCTTCTGCTCTCAAATGAAACGCCATGTTTTCAATATCAAGCCTGCACTGTGTACTGAATTACCTCTCCATGTCTGTCATAACCCCTGTCTACTATCCCAGGCCAATTACAAATGCTTATGATCTGCTTTTTTTAAAATGTGTACCCAACATCTCTTACCCCAGGTGTGCTTTGTTCCCCAGGGTCTCTTCACTTTTGACTGATTTTGTTTTTTAAAGTAATAACTGCAAAATGTACCGTAGTGTAAGATTTTCGGTGGCGAAATAATCAGATTTTTTGGAGTAAAAGTAAATGTGTTTTTCTATATTGTAATAATATATAATATCAATGTATTAGTGCTCATTTAAAAAGATCCTAACAAAATTAAATGTGAGAATAATTTATAAGCTTCTAAGAATCACTAGGAAAAGACGGAAGATGGGTTAATACAAGTACTTAGTTCAAGGGCTTAATTATAATCATGTTACCTGTAATATCAAAGACATGGTTTAGTAAGTTGGAAATTATAGGGGCCCAGCTACCCAGAGGAGACTGAGGCAGGGGGATGGCCTAGAGTTTGAGGCTGCTGTGAGCTATAATGACACCATGGCACTCTATGCAGGGTAACAGAGAGATACTCTGTCTCAAAAAAAAAAAAAAAAAAAGTTATAGGGACCCAAAAGAAATGCATCCCTGGAAAATATATTACAGCATTATATTTATATTCAACATGGTTTGAGTCATTTCCCAATGGAATATTAGGACAGGAAATAAAACTCAGGAAGAAAATAAGCAACTACTGAATGAAATTTTACTCAGATTAACTTTGTGAGTGGTTATCCTTCAAAGAAAACTGTTTTCTTGAGTGCTTTATACAGAATTAGAAACCTTCTTAGAAATTAACAGAGCAACAATTACAATAGAGATAGCACAGCAGTTAGCATTCTGCTTCTGGCCCTATGTCACCCTATTTATTAGTGACAATAGAAACATAAAATACTTCTGTTGTTTAATAACATCCATTATTATCTATCTTACAGAGAGAAAGGACCACTGCACGGAAACATCCATGTTTCCTTCCTCCTCTTACATTCTTCACTGGACAATGAAAGTCTTACCTTAAACCAAATGTGAACTTTTTAAATAAAATGTCTTGCTGTCCTGCTTTCTACAGACATGTGTACACACAGCAATTAAAAGTTACCTAGGACTAGATTACTTGCTCCTGCTCGATGCCTGTTCTGCAGCCCTGAGGGTGGAACTTGCCAGGGCAGTTCTCCCACAATGGCTCCACACAGCCCACCACCAAACACTGGCAGCTCCGTCTGGCTCAGTGGCCCAGTCTGGGGCCCCAGGCAACACTCAAATACCCCCACACTCCTGCCCAAGTTCTCCCACGGCAGTTCAACCAAATGCCAAGTCCAAAAGAAGCCCAAGGAGCTCATAGGCAAGGCTTTTCTAGCCTGCAGTCCCACTGTTGCCCCACCCACAGCCGCTGACAGGATCAGACCAAACGAACAGACGCAACCACTTGCCCAATCTCCGCCGCTTTTGCCTTCCTCAGGGTGTCCAGAAGCCTCATGCTGTCTCCCTGTGTCCCCAAAGGGACGTTTCTGGGCAGATTCCACCTGCCAGAGATGCCTGAAGTCCTCTCTCCCCAGTCTCACCGTGCCCAGCCACAAGGAAGCTGTTACTCGGCCCCCATCTTGCCCCACCCCCCCAGAATTTCTTTGTTACAGTTTTTAATTACTAAAAATA
>CAUYRH010127000.1:0-49625 GCA_963574655.1 Perodicticus potto | reverse complement strand
AAATGGCCGGGCGTTGTGGCGGGCGCCTGTAGTCCCAGCTAGTTGGGAGGCAGAGGCAAGAGACTCGCTTGAGCCCAGGAGTTGGAGGTTGCCGTGAGCTGTGATGCCACGGCACTCTACCCAGGGGGACAGCTTGAGACTCTGTCTCAAAAAAAAAAAAAAAAATTATAAGTAATTATGTACTTTTATGAAATACAGTGTGATATTTTGATATGTATTCATTATGGAATGCTTATATCGATTAACATATCCAGCAACATAATTAACATCTCCAGCAACTCACATACTTTTTTTTTTGACAAGAATGTTTAGTATATCGAAGCATTACCCTGAACCCCATAAATGCCTCAATGTACAAAGTTATGATTTAATAAAGAATAATTTATAAAAAAAGAATGTTTAAAATCTTCTCTTTCAGTAATTTTGAAATACACAGTACATTATTATTAACTGTGGTCACCAGGCTATACAATACTTCTGGAAAACTTTTCTTCCTGTCTAACTGAAACTTTGTATCCTTAGATCAACATTCCTGTTCCTTAGATCAACATTCCTGTGTGCTCCCCTAGTTTCCTAGCCCATGGTAATTGCCATTCTCTCTACTTTGGCTTTTTTAGATTCCAGTGTGTCAGATCATGCAGTATTTGTCTTTCTGTGTCTGGCAGAAGTTCACTTAGCAAAATGTTCTAGGTTCATTCATGTTGTCACAAATGACAGACTTTTCAAAATTCTGTTTACTAAGATGTGTTCATAAAATGGAAGCTATAGCCCTTGTCCTGGAAGAGATAATATTTATCTGTTAGGAGAATAAAATATAAATGCCAATTGATTTAAAATATTCAGTCTTCAGCGCAAATAGCGAGATTTCTTGGCCCAATAATTAGAGGAAAATAGGTTATTTTGGTTTTGAGGAATGAACAAACACAGGTGTAGAATCTGTCACTGATGGTATTACTTACAATGTTACAGTTATGGAGTAATTTAAATAACAAATATGTTAGAATAAAGGTCTGCTAATTGAAAGGGGTACAGAGTGCAGTGAAGTATCTATTTTACATAGGTGAGTTATCTTTTTGTTGTACTTTTTAGGAAAAAAAATTCTTTGAAGCCATTCAGTAAAGAATAATCAAAATGTATGTGCTTAGTTTGAATGTTTTCATAAACTTGAGTTTTCCTTGTTTCAGATTTAGTGGAGTTTAACTTGGGTAGTCCCAAGAATGTGGGTCCCTTCCTTGCAGTGGACCAGAAGCACAACATCCTGCTCAAATACCGCTGCCATGGTCCTCCCATACGCTTCTCCACTGTCTTCAGCAGTGAGCTCCACTATGTGGCAAATGAGCTGAAAGGTATTGTGGGAGGGAAGAACACTGTGGTTGCCATAGCTATATGGGCTCACTTCAGCACCTTCCCCTTGGAAGTATACATTCGGCGGCTCAGGAATATCCGCCAAGCAGTGGTCCAGCTCCTGGATAGAAGCCCTAAGACTGTGGTGGTCATCCGGACAGCCAATGCGCAAGAGCTGGGGCCTGAGGTGAGCCTTTTCAACAGTGACTGGTACAACTTTCAACTGGACACCATCCTTCGGAGGATGTTCTCAGGGGTTGGAGTTTATTTTGTCGATGCCTGGGAGATGACCCTGGCTCATTACCTACCCCACAAGCTGCATCCAGATGACGTTATTGTGAAGAACCAGCTGGACATGTTCTTGTCTTTTGTGTGCCCCTTGGAGACCTAGTCTGTCCTGGAGGGGACTGGAGGAATCATACTCAGTTATCTTCCCAATAGACCTGTGTTACAGAAAGCAGCCTCATGGAGAGATGACTGTCATTAATATGTACAAAATTTCAAACAGAGTTGAACTTTATGTAATGACTTGTGAAGAGCTTAGAAAATTCAGGTTACATCTATATCTACCTATAAGATTTTTTCCAATCTTGACTTAGCTGTGGTAGAACTCTTATTAAAAGCATCTACACTCTGTATTGCCCTTATAACCAAAGATGCTAAGGAGTAATCTTTGAATTAGCTTCCTTGGGAAGGGAGATTACTATGCTAAAGAGTATGAAGAATGTTCTGACAAATAGACAAGGTAAGTTTGGAGTGTTTGTAACTTATCTGATAAAGGAACGTGGGCACATCTGCATTGCTAGCATAAGGGATCTGTCTTTGGCGGGGAAATAGAGAAGGCTTGTAGTCAGAGGCTCTCAACACACGGATGACCACCATGTCTCAGGAGTTTCTCGTGCTGAGCTACCTTTTCTGAATTATTTGAAAATGCCAGCGTCCTTGGTCAGAATTTTGTAGCGAGAACATTTACAATTTCCTGATTTTATCTAGAAAAGACACAGAAGGGAAATGTGAAACTAACATATATAAAATGTGTGCTTCGAAAAAAAAATGTGTGCTTCGAATCAATATTTGCATTTGGTGATTGTTTCCTAATTGATTCAGCTAAATTTTATGTGTGGACTACTTATTCTAGCATAACCACTTTTGGAATTGAAAGGGAGAAATCTATAAATGGACATTTATTTTTTGTCCTGAAGCTTGAGGGTTTTAAAAATTGACTTTTATGTAAAGAATGCTATTGATTATTATAAAGTTGTGGAAATTTTTTCCACTAATTTCAAATGTTTCTTTTTTGGTTGTTATTTTGAACTATATACCAAAATTAGAAATTAAAATATAAATAGAAATTAATAAAATTAGATATTAAAATCTATGACAGGCATTTCTTAATTTGGGTGTAAGGTATGCATGTTATCTCATGCTTGGAAGAAGCTGTTATTCTGGCTCGGCGCCTGTGGCTCAGCGGGCTAAGGCGCCAGCCATGTACACCTGAGCAGGCGGGTTCGAATCTAGCCCAGACCCACCAAACAACAATGACGGCTGCAACCAAAAAATGGCTGGGCGTTGTGGCGGGCGCCTGCAGTCCCAGCTACTTGGGACGCAGAGGCAAGAGACTCACTTGAGCCTAGGAATTAGAGGTTGCTGTGAGCTGTGATGCAACGGCACTCTATCCAGGGGGACAGCTTGAGGCTCTGTCTCAAAAAAAGAAAAAAAATAAAAAAAAGAAGCTGTTATTCCCATTGATTCTTAAAAATAATGGAATTATTTGAGTTAATTAATTTGGAATCATTTAGTTAATACTGTTTTCTTTTTGAGCTATGACATGTAGTGGTCTAATTTAGGTTGTTTATAAACAGACATATAGAAAAACTAGGGAAGCTTTAGAAAGAAAGACGTTCAAAGCATGAAAAATTTGTACCCTTAGAAGAATGAATCAAAGAATTTGGTTTTTTAACTCCAGGGAGAGGATACAAGACCTTCCTTTCCTATCCTTGAGAACTACCTTCAAAGTTATAAGATATTTTATGGAGAAAGACGACTTTTAATTGTGTTTTGAGTCTGAAGAGAACCAAGTATTTAAATATATTAAAATAGCTTAATTTTAATGGTCCTTAATAATCACTTGTAATAGTTGATAAAAATGCAGAATTACGGGTCAGGTCTCTGGGAGTTACAGAATTATCCTTTGTGCCAAGTGCCCAGTGATTGTGATGCCGTGGTGGTGTTCCAAACTTTGAGAAACACTGACCAGATGAGGAAGGCTATAACACTGCCTATCATTTCAGGGGTTGTACCCATAACTCATTTAATTCTACTCATGATCCAGTAGGATAGGTGGTAGTCACTCCATTTTATAGGTGAGGGGACTCAAGTTTGGATTTAAAATAAGGTACGTGAGAGTCCATAGCCCCTTCTATCTACAACTTTGGTTTTATTTTCATGGGAGAATTTCTGGGCAATTTCTTGAGAAGAATTGCTGGAGGAGGCTAAGGAGTCATTTTTCCAGGAGAATTTCAAAAAGAAAGAGGGCACTGGTTTGGAATGATGCTACTTGTTTGTGCAAATGATGCCTTGTGATCTTGTCCAGTTTCTGTTATTATTTGATATGGTGACATAAGGTCATACGACAGTTTATTGAGGTGTTCACAGTCACATTCGTCCCTCTCTTATTTGTCTTTCTACCCTCTGGTGTAGAAATTTTGATAGAGATTGAAATATTTCTTAAGTCTTTCTCTCAGAACAGTTAGATATAGTAATTTAGTTTCTTCTGAAAAGTTTAATTTAGGCTAGTGCCACATATTTGTAAACATTAGCCAGCCAAATGATAGTTTGTTTTAAAGATATATTTTCCATTATAAATATGAAAGACATTGTAATGTTTGAAAAACTATAAAATATATAAGAAGAAAAATCTTACGGATAAATTATAATTCTATCATCTGAATGCAATGAACATTAGCATTTTCATCGTTTTTTATGCAGATTTTTAAACCACTTATTTGTAATTATGGAGAATATGTAATTTGGATATGTTTTTTTACTTAATATGTTGAGTTAACTGGTAAAATGGTGGGTAGTTTCTGCATAAAATTGCTGGTCAACAATGTGTTAACATATTTTCCTTTCTTTTTTTTTTTTTTTTTGGAGACAGAGTCTTACTCTGTGCCCTGGGTAGAGTACCAGCATCATAGCCCACAGCCTCAGCCTCCCTAGTAGCTGGGACTATAGGTATCTCCCACAACGCCCAGCTAGTTTTTCTATTTTTAGTAGAGATGTGGTCTCACTTTTTCTCAGGCTGTTCTCAAACTCCTGAGGTCAGGCAAACGACCCACGTTGGCCTCCTTGAGTGCTGGGATTACAGACGTGAGCCACCATGCCCAGCCACATATTTTTCTATGTTAGTCTTCATAACTTAATTATAAAGGTCTTCCTAATAGTTATACTAATGACGTCATTATCAGATAAGTTGGTCATTATGGTTGGACATTTAGGCTTAAGCTATTAAACCAGTAGTATATATGTAATTTTATTGAGTTAAATGTGAATTTTTATTTTGGAATGATAGTATTGATTTAGTGAATCTCATATTCCAGAATTCAAATGATAGATTCGATACTACTTGCAAAAGGGAGAATTCATAAGAACCGTCTATGCAAAGTGTATTCTATAGAAGTTACCCTATTAAGAGTAACTTTTCTTCAGCAGATAACAAAAATAGACCTTCGAATGTTCCAATATGATACATTTTGCCATTCTAAACAACCATCATTTTATTAAGTACCATTTGACTGATAACTTCTTGTCTTCAGTTAATAAGTTTGAAATCGGTAAGTCAGGGCACTTGACAAGAATAAATATGGTAAGCTTTTACATATTTATGTGGTACATGCCATCAGTGAGTCTGTTTCTGGACCCCGTTAAAGGAAATGGCAATCACTGAGAGACATATGAGGAAATAAATACCCAAGGGAAACAACAGAAATACTCCTCACCACCTCTTCAAAAAAACTGAGTTCTGGGTAAATTCAGCTTTTTTACATTAACTAGTCACTAATGCCAGAAATGCCACTTCAACTATATTTATTTTCTTGAGTTAAGCATTATTCTACCCAGGGTTTATCTCTACAGTGCAATCAGTGCACTCGGAATGCCTAACACCTCAATGTGCAACGAATCAATAAAATTTCAAATTGCCATTTTTCAGTTTTAAAGTGAAACCACAGACCCTGAGTGCCAAAGATACCTGGGACTCCTGGGAGCATAATGGGGTGGTGTAAGATAAGAGGATGGTTGAGGATTCCAGTGTATGGAACACAAGGCTAGGAGAGCACAAATGCACTGTTAGTCTTTCTCTACCTCTGGGAATAAACACTTATTAAGTCTCTACGTCCAAGGGCTTAAACCAGTGTTTTTCAACCTTTTATATCTCATGGCCTGCTTGAACCTATAGTTAAACTTCTGCGGTACACTTAAATTATGTGGATCCAAAAAAAAGAGTAAAAGGATTATTTACTGTGCTTTGAACTTTTTTTTTGTTTTGAGACAGAGTCTCATTATTTCGCCCTCAGTAGAGTGCTGTGGCATCAAAGCTCACAGCAACCTCAAACTCTTGGGCTTAAGCGATTCTCTTGCCTCAGCCTCCCAAGTAGCTGGGACTACAGCCTTGCGTCACAATGCCCAGCTGTATTTTGTTGCAGTTGTCATTGCTGTTTAGCAGGCCCCGGCTGGGTTCTAACCCACTAGCTCTGGTGTGTATGGCTGACGCTATAACCACTGTGCTAAGGATGCTGAGCCTGTGCTTTGAAAATAATTTAATAACCTTTAAAATTTTTCTTGGCACACCAGTTGAAAACACTGGTTTAAACACTCATTAAGGAAAGAATAGGCTAGGACTTGTTAGTCTTCCTCTACCTCCATTGGGTCTAATTATGTGGAAGTAAAGAGGACTTGTTAGTCTTTTCTCTGGCTTTGGTGGGTCTGGACATTCATTAAGCAAAGATGAAAAATCTCCTTGCGTTTCTGGTTCTGTTAAAACACTCCTTCCAGGTTATAGATTTCCAGCAGATAACCCTCCCACTTTTTGTAAGGCCTCCAACAGATGACCTTTGGTCTCTGTCATAGCACACCCCAACATAATGTAACCCACACGCTCAACTGCTTTAAAAGAGGCCCCGTACCTCAGAGCTGTTGCCATTTTCCATTTTTAAGGGCAGTCCATCTATTTGTAGATGATCTTATTAATAAATCTCTATTAACTTTACTTGGCTTGGTTCTTTGCGGCACCTTTCCACCTTTCTATATCTAACATGCACTTCACCAACTTCGATCTAACTTGTTTCTTAAAAGTGCACTTACAATTTTACTTTTTTAAAAAAGTGTGTACTTAAAAAAGTGAACTTAAAGAAGAGTGTGAACTTAAATGTATTACATGTATTTTTCCCTTTTGAACAGTTTGTTCTCTTTAAGGACCGGCTGATGTGTACCCCCTAGAGGCTCGTCCTGTAGGAGAACTAGACGGCCATCACTTCCTGTGTAATTACAAAACTGGATTGTAACACTGCCTGGAGTTAGATAATTTACAAAAAAAAAAAAAAGGAAGTAGTACAGAGATTACAGCAGAGAATGTATTAAAAGGAAAAAAAGCAACAGTGAAACTAAACGTCATAGGGAGAAATCCTTTCAGTGTTGTGCAATGTTTCATGTGTGCTGTTTAAATCCACTCCACTCCCATCCCCCTTGAAAATAAACTGATCTTCATGTTATATGACCACTGCTTTATTTATGCCTCAGATTCCTTGTCCCTTAGTCAATGAAGGCACAAGACAGGGACCCTGCTTTTTGATTGCCACATTTAAAAAGCTGTGTTGTAGAAGATAACCAACCCCCTTCCCCATTCTATCCCCACTTATATTTTGAGGCCATAGAGAAGAAGCGAAAATAAAAGGTGAATATAATGCGGAGGTAACTTTCGTACTCAGCAGAAGGTAGTAGATTAACTGGGACGTTTTAAAAAGGCGATCTTAAGAAAAGTTTTGCTTAGCGACGTTGCTTATGATTCCTCCGTGGGATTCCAGTCCGGGTCTTGGAGCCGGCCGTCGAGGGGAATGTCCGGGACTCGAGTCGGTACCTTTCTGGCCTGGGAATTTCCAGGGTGCAGAAAAAAATCCACGAACCTAGTCCTCGCTGCCCCTCCCCGCCTCCTCGGCCCCCCTCAGTGCCCACGCAAACCCCTTCGAACGAGAGGATGACCGTATTCTGGAGTCCCGAAAACCGGTTCTTAGCTTCCCTAGCCCCCACCCCTCGCTTGGGGGGTGAACTGAAAGCGAATGAGCGCTATAAAGGGGGCTGGTGACAGGGCTGGCCTCCTCTTGCCACGAGGTCAGACGCCGGCGAGTTCTTAGAGAAAAAGGCTGCTTAATTGCTGCTTATCATGTAACCTCAAAAGGAAACCGATCTTCTTTCTCATGCTGTCACGTACTTGGGTTATTATCGCTGATTACAGCTGGAAACAATTGATTTGCTTTTACGTATTTTTATGACTTGACTCTTCAAACACAAAGGTATATTTTTATTATTTGATATTTCATATGAAAAAGTATCTTAAATGCTAAGGTTTTATTTTTTTCCCCTTCTAGCCTTTTCCCATATTCAGATTCTTACCTTTGGAATCACTTTCTGCTGTTTGAATAGTCATAACTTGCTGTGGGGCAAAATATTGGGTGACAGTTTTTTGGGAAAAGAAAATCTGGGATGTTTTTATACTTATTAAGAACCTTGTCTATTTGCCTTCAAGGTCCTGAAAGGACTCACCTGCTGATGAAGTGAATAGACTGGGTGATGAAGTAGCATAAATCTAACATAACAATTTAGTCTGTAATGTAGAACATTGATACTCCCAGGCAGGGATCTCCAAGGGGGTTTGATCTGTGGGTTTGGAGGTGTACTTTCCTGCCTAGGGTAGGCGTGAAGCTATATGAAAAAAAATACGCAAGTAAATTGAAATAATTTGCAGCATACTCTCATTCATTCTTATATTACTTTCTGTAAAATTAAAATTTATGAATGAGGGAAACTTGAAATTTGATGACTTGGCTGGCCCCCCAGCAAGACTGTTTGTAATAGTCTGTATATTTTAGGTTTGGGGACAGTTTGTTGTGTATTAAAAGCACATTTCCAGATAGGATGGATTACAGATTTTCTCTACAGGGCTTAGTGAACTTGCTGGAGTGGTGAGAGAGTTGTCCCTAAGAGAATGACAGTTGTGTAAATTTTAAGCACGTGGTAATATAGATTACTTGAATTTAAATTTGGTATCTAAAGAAACACCATCCACCACTCTCTGCCATCTCTGTAACATCATGCTGCTTAGGCTGATGACACAGTTGGGCAAGGTACAGGAACTCGGGTGACAGTCTAGGGTGAGTTAGCATGTGAAATCGGTGCACAGCATGCATGTTGAGAAACATCTGGTAGCATCCTTTCTGGTGTGGAGGTGATGAGCATGCTCAGCATAATTTAGTTATCCGTGTACAGACTCCCTCACTGAAGAACAGGAGGCAAACCCTTGTCTTTGTACTTTGTTCTGAAACAGGTCCTGCTCTCTAAAAGCAAAAGATATTTCATAGAAGCTACAGAGAAATGGGCAGCATTATTGAGGGGGAAGATTTTCTAATTGTTCTGAGACCAACACTGAATTACTCCTGAAAAAAACCATTTCCCTTCGATTGATAACTGACCTGATCTGGTGCCCTCTTTTTTTTAACCCCCAGGTTAACAAGAAGATCACGAGGGCCCTTGAGGAACTTTACTTTTTGGCTTTCTTGGCCTGATGCTGAACTCCCGAGGGTGAGATGGGCAGATATTTCTAATCAAGTAGGACCCACCTGGGCCCTGGTTGCTGTAGTCAAAATGGGCAGTGGGATAGTTTCTAAGATGTCTAAGGTTCTTGTTATTCCTAAATTAACCAATTTTTGAAGTTGCCTTAAAATTACTATGAACTTTACTTATATATTTTACTTTGATTTCTTATAAACTAAGATATTCTGGTGGTTTAGCATTTTTAAACCAATTTGTTGACTTTTGATTATTTCTATGGGAGGAAGACATATGAACTCATCTCTGAGGGGAATTCAGCTCTCTGCTGACAGTTTCAGGACCGTGTAATTTTTAATAGGCTGGAGACAGCATCACGCTGCCTCGCAGGGTTGGTGAAGAGGCCCATTAAAGCTAGTGTATGTGGTTTCTCATGAAAACACTTCCTGTTCTTTTAATTTGAGACTGTGAGGTAAAACATTTTCCTTTTAAACTTAGTAGATGAAAATATTTCACTGTTCCTGGGGGAGTTAGTGGTCTGGGAATTAACAGATATTAAACACTTGTTTTGGGAGCTGACCAGGGCCAAAATCTCATTTGGCCCTCATAATAGCATTTGAGGTGGGTGTAATTAGCCTTACTTTATAGAGGAGGAAATTAGGACTCAAAAGGATTGATGATTGGCGTTAGGTCCTCCAAATATTAAGTGACAGAGCCTATATTTGCTAACAGATCTTTGGGGATATTGGCAGAGGTACAGGGGGAGAGGTCAACTTCTTTCCAAGCCTCTGATTTCCCTAGAGCCTTTCTTCTTTCCCACTTATACTTGGCTGCTACCTATTCCCTGTTTAGACTAACTGATGAAGTTTTAGCCATAACTCTTTATCTTTTAAGAAGACCATAAGAAAATGTTTTAGACCTTTCAAAGAGTGAAGCTACATAGTGGAAATATTAGGGGTGTTTGGGCTAATGTTTGAGGCAAAGACATCCTTTTACTTAGCAAGCCATTTTTGGACATGATTACTGGAATTATAAAGAAATGGATCTCCTGTTACCTATTTACCTTGCTCATCTCAGGACTTTTCCTCCATGTTGGGAAGTTAAATATTGGCATAACATTCCTAGTTACATCCCTGGTGAAGGGCTCACTGCCACTCTTCTGAAGAAAGGAACCCATGCACCTGGCAAGCCTATTCACTCTTTTTTTTTTTTTTTTTTTTTTTACCATCTCTGGTGTTGTGCAGGGAGTTAATAAACTACTTGAATTGACTTCTTTCAGAGATAGAAATTTGCATGTTTTGCATCTCTGGTGATTTTTTTAAAAATCCTCACATAAGGCTCAGTATAGTGGCTTATACCAGTAATTCTAGCACTTTCATTTTTTGAGATGGAGTCTCACTCTGTTGCCCTGGGTACGGTGCTGTGGTGTGTCATAGCTCCCAGTAACTTTAAACTCTAGTGCTCCAGTGATCTTTTTGCCTCAGCCTCCTGAGTAGCTGGGACTACAGGCGCCCGACATGATGCCTGGCTAATTTTTCTTTCTAGGGTCTTCCTTTAGCTCAGGCTGGTCTCTAATTCCTGAGCTCAAGTAATCTACCCATCTTAGCCTCTCAGACTACTAGGATTACAAGTGTGAGCTATCCTGCCCAGTCAATTCCAGCACTTTGGGAGGCCAAGAGGTCAAGATAAGCCCAGAAAATAGCAAGACCCCTGCCTGTATAAAAAACAAAAAAAATTAGCTGGTATGGTGACACTTGGTATGTACTTATAGTCCCAGCTAGTTGGGATGCTGAGGCAGGAGGATTACTTGACCCCAATGAGCGATGATGATGCCATCCCCAGGCATCCACAACCACAAAGTCTCATACGATTCTTTTCTAGAATATTTTGCATTTTCTATAGGCTCTGTACTATTACATTATTACTTTAATGGAGTAACAAACTATCTGAGTGGTTAAAAATAAAATGCTCCTATGAATTATGGATGTATTTTGATATAGTTATTACTTTGTATACTTGGGGGATTGGTTCCTGGACTCCCATATATGAAAATCTGCACATACTTAAGTCCTCCAGTCAACCGCAGAACTGGCATATATTGAAAGTTGGTGCATCTCCAGTCCTCTGATTGTTTCAGTCAGATTTGCTGTTTATGACAGCATGTATTTTGTAGAGTAGCTAATACTATTAATCATGCATACTCAAAGAGGGGGATATTGCCCGCAAGAGGGTAGAAGTTGGTTCTTTGGGAGATCTTAGATACGGTTTATGGCCCTCCAAAGGGCCATGGTACATAAACATATACAATATATCTGTGGTACTAAACTTTCATCAGGGGATGATTAGGAAAAAGTATCTAAAAAGGCTCTGTGAGGGGCACATTAGTGAAAGAAAGGCTGAGTCACATAGCTACAAATGCGCTATAGGTGCTTACTCTCTGGCTTATCGTCTTTTTGTGTCAACATCGTTTCCCTGAATTTTAAAGTACTAGCTTCCAGAGGAGGAGGGATATTTTCCTCCTTCTTTCTTTTCCCCATATTTCTTTATTTCAGTAAAGTTTTCTTCGTATTCTTTTGTTTTCTTTCTTTCTTTCTTTCTTTTTTTTTTTCTGAGACAGAGTGCTGCTCTGTTGCTCAGGCTAGAGTGCTGTGGGGTCAGCCTAGCTCACAGCAACCTTTAACTCCTGGATTCAAGCAATCTTCCTGTCTCAGCCTCCCCAGTAGCTAGGACTACAGGTGCCACCACAATGCTCAGCTGATTTTTTTTTCTATACTTAGTAGAGACAGGGTCTCTCTCTTCTCAGGCTGGTCTCAAACTCCTGACCCAAAGTGATCCTTGGCTTGGCGCCTGTAGCACAGTGGTTACAGCACTGGCCACAAACACTGAGGCTGGCGGGTTCGAACCCAGCCCAGGCCAGCTAAAAAATAAAACAAAAAAATGACAACTGTGGTGGGTGCCTGTAGTCACACCTACTTGGGAGGCTGAGGCAAGAGAATTGCTTAAGCCCAAGAGTTTGAGGTTGCTGTGAGCTGTGCTGCCACGAGGGCGACATAGTGAGACTGTCTCAAATAAGTAAATAAATAAAATGATCCTCCCAGCTCGGCTTCCCGGTGTGCTGGGATTACAGGTGTGATGGGATTACAGGTGTGAACCATGACACCTGGCGGGTTGAATGAGTTAATACCCATTTTGTGAAGTTAATTAAAGCTGGATGGTTATTTAGTGAATGTAGCTGGTATTTGAACCCAGGTTTGGTTGACATCAAGACCCTATGTTTAAGGGATAAGGAATAGTGCAGGTAAGAATTCTAGCTTGGATGAAAGTTTGGGACAAGAATTAGTATGCTAGTTTTGGAGATATTCTTAAGGACTGCATATTGAAGCATAGAAGGACATACGATGGGATAGTGTGTTTTGCAAGGGCTACCATAACACTATGTCATTGATGGGGTGACTTGAACCCCATCAAAAGGCTATTCTCTTCCTGTTTTGGAGATTGGAAGTCCAAGATCAAGGTATTGACAGCTTTGGTTTCTCCGAAGGCCACTCTCCTTGACTGGTACGTGGCCACCTTCTCTTTGTGTCCCCACATGTGGCCTTTTCTCTGTGCATGTGTGTCCCTGATATCGCTTCCTTTTATAAGAACACCAGGTAGTTTGGATTAGGGCTTGCCCTAACAGCCTCACTTTATTTTAATTACTTCTTTAAAGGTCCTGTCTTGGCCAGGTGATGTGGCTCATGTCTGTAATCATAGCACTCTGGGAGGCAGAGGTGGGTGGACTGCTTGAGCTCAGGATTGAGCTCAGGAGTTCAAGACCAGCCTGAGCAAATTGAGATCCTAGCTCTTTAAAAAAAAAAATAGCCTGGCATTGTGGCGGGCACCTGTAGTTCCAGCTACTTGGGAGGCTGAGGCAAGAGGCTTCCTCAAGCACAACAAACCTTGAGTTTGAGGTTGCTGTGAGCTTCGAGGCCATGGCACTCTTCCTAGGACAACAGAGTAAGATTCTCTCAAAAAAAACCAAACAAAACAATCCCAAAGGTTAATGCTTTGGGGGGGCGTATTTCTTAGAGGGCTTGCTGAGTATGTAAATACTTGACTTTTATTTGTGTTACATGAATGATGACTTCACTGAAAATCTGCACAATTCAGTTTTAGCTCTGAATTACTTCACTTGACCTTTGTGAAGCTTTTATCTGTGTAGAGTGGATGTTTAACTTGTTTTAACCTCCTAAGGTTTTTATTTTATTTTGTTTTTCACTCTATATTTAAGGTAATGTTTACTAAAAGAAAAGAGGCGTATGTTAATGATCAGTGAGCTGGTTTGGGTTTGTCTTCTTTCAGTCAGGCTGTCTGAACCTGGAGATACCCTTGGAGTTCTTCAATTCTGAAATCCTCATTCTGAGCCTCTCACTTGAACCCAAACCAAAGTATTCTTATTGCCGTTTTTATGAACGTTTGGGAGAAAAATATTACCAGTTTAGACTTTTCATGAAGGAGGAGCTTTTGCTTGCCTTCTAATGACATGACTTACTGCTTATTTTTTGAACTGGATTTTAAAAATTAGTCAGTGTAACAAATTGTAGGGTGTCCACTTTTTATGCACACCCTATAATTTTGTAGTTCTTGATCTAAACATATTTCCTCCTCTTGGGAAAAACCTACATGCTATAAGCCACCATGTGCACAGACGATACAGTTAGTGGAGTCGGCTTTCTCATAGTCTTTGAGGTGAATTACAGGAGTCCATCTATTATCATCCTCCTGAGTTACTTTGAATTTTTTTTCTTTTATATTTTGGCTACAGTATTGGTGGTAGGATATACCATAATATGGATCATCTCTGACTGTCTGTATTTATTTATTTGTTGCTAGATCTCACCCACAGTCTTCTTTTTTCCCTTCCACCTCTCTTTGCCTGTAGGATGTACTGTATGTAGTCATGCACTTTGTATGAATATATTAGAAATCTACAGATCTGTTTTGTACTTTGTATACTGTTGGATACTTACAATCAAAACTCTTACTATGGTATTGAATAAACTTAGTCTTATTAGGAAAAAAAAATAAATAAAAGCCCCGTTTCTAAATATAGTCACATTCTGTGGTAACAGGGTTTAGGACTCCAACACATGAATTTTGTGAGGGGACAAAATTCAGTCTATACCAGATAGGTGTTTCATATAACTGGTTTTAGAGGATGTGGAAACCAGGCATAGAAATTTAGTTTTGATGGCTGGGCACAGAGGCTCATGCTTGTAGTCCTGGCACTCTGAGAGGCCTAGGCAGGAGAATACCTTTGGGCCAGGAGTTCAAGACCAGCTTGAGCAAGAGCGAGACCCTCTCTCTACAAAAAACAGAAAAACTAGCTGGACATGGTGACAGATGCCTATAGTCCCAGCTGCTTGAGAGGTTGAGGCAGGAGGATCATGTGAGCCCGGGAGTTTGAAGTTGCAGTGAGCTATGATGATGCCATTGTACTCTAGCCAGGGTGACAGAGTGATACCCTGTCTCCAAAAAAAAATTTTTTTTCATTTCGATATAAGAACTCATAGCATTTTGATTATGGTAGAGCTGGGGAAAGGCAGGGGAAAACAGGGCTTTCCCAAACAAGCTTCTAGCTGCTCTTAAACATGATGGTGGTGAGAATGAGTACAAGGAGATGATAGGAACCATTTTAGAGAAGGAATTATGAGGACTTTTCTATAGTGGAATGAAGGAGTAGAAGGAGTCAATCCTTTAAATCTTCTAAAGATTTCTGGAAAAAATCTTAGATTTTTCCATTCTTTTGGTGGTAGTAGAGGGACAAGGGGGGCATAAGGCAAGTTTGGTTTTAGACTTGATATGTATACTCTTAGCAACACGGAATTAGAACTCAGAGAAAAGGTTAGAGCTAGAGATAGGAATCAACTCTCCACAGGACAGAGGTGAATCTGTGGGAGCAGGTGAGATTGTTCAGGTTTTAAAAGGATGAGAGACAAGAATTCTCAGGTCTCAAAACGTCTTGCTGTCATAACAGTTTACAAGATAGTAGACAGGCTTTCTGGGAACTCTCTGGCTAAAATAGCACCTTTGGCTTTGTTCCTTGACCTTGTTTTGCCTTTCTTCATAGCACGTTATTACTGCCTGGCACTATATTATTGTCTGTCTTTCCCGGTAGAATGGAAGCTTCATGAGGGCACAGACTTTCTATTTAGTACTGTATTCCTAGTACCTGAATGAGTGTCCCGAACATTGCAGGTGCTCAATAAATACTTATTGAATAAATTTATGAATAGGTAAATTTTTATGATCAATAGAATTTAAATTGGTAATTTGATTGCTGGATATTGCGTTTTGTTTTTTTTTTTTTTTTTGAGACAGAGCCTCAAGCTGTCACCCTGGGTAGAGTGCTGTGGCATCACAAGCTCACAGCAACCTCCAACTCCTGGGCTCAAGTGAGTTTCCTGCCTCCATCTCCCAAGTGACTGGGACTACAGGCGCCTGCCACAACACCTGGCTATTTTTTGGTTGCAGCCATCATTGTTGTTTGGTGGGCCGGGCTGGATTCGAACCCCCCAGCTTAGGTGTATGTGGCTGGCACCTTAGCCGCTTGAGCCATAGGTGCTGAGCCAGGATATTGCCTTTTAATGGTTTCTTAAAGTAACATTTTGTTCTTTAACAAGTGCTTTCTGATAAATGAACATACAGACACATGCATTTGAGAATCTCTAAATATCCAACCTAAAAATTTAGTTTTGTTTCTATTTGTGTTTTCTTTTAACTTTTACTTTCCCCAAGTCAAGATCACCTAGGATCCTACCCCTTCTCCGCTACAGCATTCCTTTATGAGAACGTAGATGTGACTTTCTTTAAAAGCCCCCTGTATTTTGGTAATCTGGTTACTCTTATGATATTATCTGTTTGTATCTACTTTAAAAACCAATTTCATAGAAGGTTATTCGTAGAGTTCTTGGTTTCTGTCACCATCCCTTTTCTTTTTGCTACTCATACCTGTATGTAAAGATTCCTGTCTCATTATATCTGTGTGAATGCCAGTATACCATATGAACATTAAGAAATGTTTATCACTTTTCTCCATTCTTTCCTTCAGGAGAACTGTGGGTTATAGGATAGTGTGAAGGGGTTGTCATAAAATTCAAAGTTAGGTAGATAGACATTTAAACTAACTCATTCTCTTTCTTTTTTCTAAGAGATCATAATCAAAAATCTGATTCTACTTTTATTTCATTACAGGTAAAGACTTATACTCAATCTAATTTCTCTTTTTCAGTAATCTGAGTGATTATGAAGGGCACTAGAAGTAATGGGTAAAGTAATTTAAAGCAGTGATTTCCCCGCAGATGGAGAATTTCTCCATAAAGGACTTTTGGACTCACTAGAAAAGTGTTTTCAAGGGGTACACAACCCCCTTTTAAAGATCACAGTGGCCACAGAGCATCTTTTGATGGGGTGTGCCATTTTTCGGGGCCGGTGGGGGGTGGGGGGAAGACAAAGAATTGAGAATCCCTAATTAAAGATTCTGAGAGTTGGGAAGCTCCTGTGGCTCAAAGGAGTAGGGTGCTGGCCCCATATGCCGGAGGTGGCGGGTTCAAACCCAGCCCTGGCCAAAAAATACTTAAAAAAAAAAAAAAAAAAAAAAACCCAAAGATTCTGAGAGTTAAAAATGAATAGGACATATGAAACTAAAGAATGACTTTGATTCTGTTCTTTACTATTTACAGCAGAATTGCTGTTGGTCAGCTAGACCTTGTTTTCTTGAATTTCATGGAACTTTTTCATTGTGTAGGATGATGTAGGCTTATGGGAAGAAGCTACTCTGCAAGGCATCAGGGCAAGTCTGTAAACTCAGAGTGAGATTAAGAAGTGAACTGTTAAGCATGCTTGTTAGAAATAGAGAAGAATAGAAGAGGTAACAGGAGAACCTGTTTACTGAATATCATGGCCAACTTAGTGCATCTTCATGAACTGTTCGCTATAATCATTTTCTAGTTTATAAATTCTACAATTATGATTTTTAAAAAATACATTGGACTCCTTTCTAACAGTTTTGATTGCACAAATGTGAAATTGTGCTGGGAGAAAAATGGTATTGCAAGGTAGAAGTAACAGGTTTTAGTCCAGTCTGTAATCTATCCTTCCCTGCTCCCCAAAGCCACACACACACAAAGTTGGGGGGATATTTACTCAATGGTCATGATAATTTATGCAAATAAGAAGGAAAGTAACATTTATTGAGTGTCTAGGCTGTGTCAAGTACTTTATATACATTGTACAGTATCTTATGTGATCTTAGCAGTTTGTGTTGTATACTGGTACCCACTTTATAGGTGAGTAAACTGAGGCTTAGAGATTAAGGAATTTGCCCAGTGTCACATAGCTGGTAAACACTAGTGCTGGCTTTGCAGGTTTCAAAGCCATGACAGTATAGTGCCTCTAAGCACTTTTGCTTAAAGCAGGTGTTGGCATACTTTTTCTGTAATGGGCCAAACAGTAAATATTTTAGGTTTTGTGAGCCAAGAGACAATAAGATGGAGGATATTATGCAGCCACTTATATAACCATTAGAAATGCAGCCATTTAAAAATGTAAAAACCATACTTAGGCAATAGGCTATGCAGTAAGCTAGATCAGTATCCAGAAAATGTAAGGCAAAAGCAATTTGGGGACAGGCAAGCTGATAGTTTGAATTTGCCTGATTCAACAGTTCAGATTTCCTTGTTAACTAATTCTAGTTATTCCTATTTGTAGCTCTGCTTGTTTGATATATTCCGTCTGCTAGTATGGGTTGTGACTGGCAAGATTTCATAACTGCATATTTCACCTTAATATTTGACCATTCTCCCAGCCCTGACTTACATTAGAGAGAATGTATATATAGCATACATACATAGTATAGTATTCAGTATATGGTGGATCTTCAATGGTCCACCAAATACTGAATACTATACTAATACAATAATTATTGTACCACAATATTATTATAATCTGGGTCTATAATTTTTTATTATTTTATGATAATAAAACTGTTTTATTGGTAATGATAACTGTTTTGCATGTGTTATAGGCAGATTTTTCCTTCTCGGCTCTTAAATGTTTTTATAATAAATCTTTTTATGTGGCACATGCTAGTGTCCTTGTTCATAGAAATTAAAAATAAATCCCTTGCGGCCAGGCTCCATGGCTCATGCCTGTAATTTTAGCACTCTGGGAGGTCAAGGTGGGAGGATCACTTGAGCTCAGGAGATTGAGACCAGCCCAAGCAAGACCAAGACCTCGTCTGTACTAAAAATACAAAGTTAGCAGGGCATTGTCATGAGTCCCTGTAGTCCCAGCTATTCAGGAGACTGAGGCAGGAGGATGGCTTGAACTCAGGAGTTTGAGGTTGCTATGAACTAGGCTGATGCCATGGCACTCTAGACTAGGCAAAAGAATGAGACTCTGTCTAAAACTAACTAAATAAATAAATCCCTTGAGACCCATGTGAAAAACAAACAGAAATCCCCTAAAACCTCCAGATCAAATATTTCTGAATTAAAAGTTCTAGAATTAAAATTATTCTTGAGAAAATGCAGCAGCATATAAAATATTCATGCCTTAATAGAAAACATAAAATTATATTCTCATCTCTCATTCAGTTTGACAAAAATGTTATCTGTATTAAAAAGGGCAGGGGAAAGGAAATTTTTTTATTTTTGAGACAGAGTCCCACTATGTCACCGTCAGTAGAGTGCTGTGGCATCACAGCTCACAGCACCTTCAAACTCTTGGGTTTAAGCGATTCTCTTGCCTTAGCCTCCCAAGTACCTGGGACTACAGGTGCCTGCCACAGTGCCTGGTTATTTTTTGTTGCAGTTATCATTGTTGTTTTTAGCTGGCCCAGGCTGTGTTTGAACCCACCAACTTTGGTGTATGTGGCAAGTGCTGTAGCCACTGGACTACAGGTGCTGAGCCGGGAAAGGAAATTTTGAATATTAAGGTTTTGAAAAACAAAAATCAACATTTAAATCAGTGGAATCAACATGTTTATTAAGCAACTACATACTGAACATTTACAAGTACCGTATCAGTATATGGTGGCTGCTCAATAGTGATAATTATTATACCACAGTATTATTATAATATGGGTCTATAATTTTTTATTTTATTGGTAATGATAACATATCCCATTTCTGTATTAATGAGGCAGTAAGCTCAATATAACTTAACTTTTCAGAGATAACCTTTTCTTTGGGGAAAAAAGAAGGCTTAACTGAAAATGTAAAGAAAACAAGAACAACGCTTGGAGTTTCTTAGCTTTATGCCTTAGCAGGTGTGTGTAGGCCAAAGCTTCCTACAGAGAAAGAGGGAAGGGTCTTTCTATCAAAGGGTCTTTACTTAATTTCTTAAAATTCAACTATTAAACATTCTTTGAGGCTAATTAATTGCCTCCAGATTTTTCCGTCTTAAAAAAT
This sequence comes from Perodicticus potto, assembly GCA_963574655.1. Lineage (NCBI taxonomy): Eukaryota > Metazoa > Chordata > Mammalia > Primates > Lorisidae > Perodicticus > Perodicticus potto. The sequence goes on along the minus strand of CAUYRH010127000.1, from coordinate 30,012 downwards.
AAATAATCTCAGAGAGTTACCATTTACTTATTGGACCATAATACAGTCTATCTCAAACTTTTGTAGGGAACTATGTACTACGATGTGAATTAGTTTGTCAGAATTTTCTTCTTGAAAACGGAGATCATTTTCCAGAGCACGGGAGATTTTTATAGCAGAAACATTTATAGGGGAGGGTAATTTGGATTATAGCATATTACCATCTAGAATCTGCAGATTTGTGTAAGAAAAGGAGTGGTAAAAAGGAGAAAGAAGGAAAAAGGAAGGAGAAGCAGGAATTGAGAGGATAAGGTACTTTTCTTTCTTCTTCATTCTTTTTAAGCCAAATCATATTTTAGTGTCCTTAAAAGCAGACAAGAATTAACATTATTCCTACATTTGCTGTTTATTTCATTCTCATGTGTGGAAACGAAATCTTTGAGTTGTCAAAGGCAGAGAAAGCAGAAGCAACCGTAGAACTTACAGTACTCTGCCTGTTTGGGCAGAGTTCACCTGCATAATTTTTATTTCTATGTGTATCTATCATGGATAAAGTTCATCATTATAAATAGAAACCAGGAAGCACTTGGTTCTACGAGCTAAGTACAATTTACAGGGTGAATTTTAGGAAAGTGTACTTGTTTTATGTGGATGTTTTGTGTGAGTTTTGATCATTACTATTAGAGTGTGTGTATATAAGTTAGCCCTTCAGACCAATACCAAACATTATTCTGTTGTACATATCATATGATTTTGCATGGATCATGTACATTTTATACTATGTGAATATTTTCTGAAATCAAATAGAAAACCTTTTCACTTCTTTAGAAATGAAGTGTTAAAGAGGAAGAAAATAGTGTTTTGTTTCCAATTTATATACTTGGATTTCTGCTGGGCTTAGAAGAGTGCTATGCTGAGAAGGCGTTTCAGGGTATGGCAGTGTTGCTGTGACTCAGCCTCCGGTTATAAGTCATCTCCTGATTGGGATATTCAGCTGCGCGACCTGGCTTTGTACAAGGTATTTCTTCTGCTTATCCGTCAGAGGACAGGCATTGTGTTCCTACTGGGGAGCAGTAGAATTAATTGTCATCGTGGACAACTCACCTGGCATGTTATAGGTGCTCAAAGGAGAACGACAAAGTGGTATATGGCACCTCTTAGGTCACTTTCATGTAAAGAGGAAGCTCCAGAGAGATTACTCCAGGGACACTATTAATTTTGCCTTGATGCAATCAGTCCACAATATGCAAAGTTGTACATACTGTACGTATAGTACTTAGAAATGTCTCAAGTTCATTTTGTCAGCACTGAGGATAATGTTCAGAGATGAGCAAATCATTCACTAATTCATTGGTATTATGATTAGGTTAACTGGGCAGGGATAATTACCTGCTTTGAGAAATTTCTTCAATATAGCATACTGTGCTTTACTATTAGGTGCTAATCATTTGTTGCAAACGGGACCGAGAAAATTACTTTTGAAGACATCCTCTTAGCCTTTCCAGATCAAACCACACAAAATAATGGATTATGCCATTTGCAAGGAAGCAGTTACAGATCTTACTCAGGACAGCTGTCTGTGCCATAGCCTAGGAGATCAGATGTTTTAGGTGTTGTAGGGGGAGGTCTGTGAGTACTGATAGAACAGAGCACATGTATCTCATGAATAGCAATAGTATCTGAGTATATGACCAGAATGTTCATATATCCAGGTATAAGCTCCACAAAGACAGGGAAGTGTGTTTGTCTAATGTACTGCTGTGCCCGTGCTTAGAAAATTCCCTGCCATTTGAAAAGCACAGCCACACAGAAGAGTGGAAATGGAATTGGAAAAATATGTGGTTTCGTTTATTCCTCTGCATTAAAACAAAGTCTGTTAGAATACCCCAAAGTTTAAATGTTTCTTAAGATGTTAAAAAAGCTTTTACAGGCTGGACGAGGTGGCTCATGCCTGTAATCATAGCACTCCGGGAGGCCGAGACAGGTGAATTGCTTGAGATCATAGGTTCAAGACCAGCGTGAGCCAGAGCGGGACCTCCTCTCTAAAAATAGCCGGGCGTTGTGGCAGGCGCCTGTAATCCCGGCTACTTGGGAGGCTGAGGCAAGAGAACTGCTTAAGCCCAAGAGTTTGAGGTTGCTGTGACCTGTGACACCACAGCACTTTACCAAGGGCAACAAAGTAAGACACTGTCTCAAAAAAAAAGAAAATTTGGGGCAGTGCCTGTAGCTCAAAGGAGTAGGGCGCCGGCCCCATATGCCAGAGGTGGCAGGTTCAAACCCAGCCCTGGCCAAAAACTGCAAAACAAAAAAAAAAAAAGAAAAAGAAAATTTGGCCTCATGCAGATATATAGTTGGAAAGGGAAAAAGTATTTTAATAGTCTTTTCAGGTAATTTGGGTATCCTTCTTTAATGCTGTACCAAAACAAGTGGTAGTACCTTAAAGGATAGATACGATATGGAATCTAAAACTGTATCAGTGAACTTTTTAATATTCTGATATATTAAAATCCATGGTCTCCCTTGCATTTCAAATGGATCTTTTTTTTTTTTTTTTTTTTGAGACAGAGCCTCAAGCTGTCACCCTGGATAGAGTGCCATGGCATCACAGCTCACAGCAACCTCCAATTCCTGGGCTCAAGCGAGTCTCTTGCCTCCGCCTCCCAAGTAGCTGGGGCTACAGGCACCCGCCACAACGCCCGGCCATTTTTTGGTTGTAGCTGTCATTGTTGTTTGGCGGGCCCGGGCTGGACTTGAACCCGCCAGCTCAGGTGTACGTGGCTGGCGCCTTAGCCCCTTGAGCCACAGGCGCCGAGCCATCAAATGGATCTTTTTATCCCTGTGTGATTTTGTAATGTCTTGTCTTCTTCATTTTAAAAATACCAGTTGATCAAGTTATGCAAACTTTCCAAATGTTCCCACTTTTTATTATACAACGTCAAGAAAATCACATCTGTTAATTACACATCACCATCGATCTTATAAAAAAAGTCTTCAGGTATTGGGAAACTATCAAGCTGAAAGTGTCAGACAGAAGTTTCAAAATTCTCATTTTCATTTGAAAACTTGAATTTTATCGTTGGCAAAAAGTACTGTTATCTTCCTTGATGTGACAGGTTTACTTTGTTCTTAAAAAAAAAAAAATCTGACAAATACCTGTGTATGAATAACCATCGTTTGTCACTCAACTATAATTGGTACTCCATGAAAAACAGGGGCTTATTCAGCTTGTAACTCAGACAGTATTTGATTAGGACAAATGGCAGTGTTATCTTATTCAACCTAATATACAAATACTTTTCTTTGAGGCAATTGTCATACAGCACAAACTTCTATGCATATTTCCCATTTTGCCACATAGAATTTAAAAAAATGTGTATTTCAAGGGTCAGAATTTAATAAAATTAATTGTTACTGTTTTACATAGGACTTCTTAAATGAAAATGATCCCCCCCTTTTCTTTCTGCAGATGGTGGTGGTAAGGAATACAATGATTACCTGTTCATTTTGTTGCCACTGCCTTGATTTGTTCTTAAGGCACCAGCAGTTTTACCCACCATTGCTTTTCTACCATCATTGCAAATATAAACACAATTGTCCAAGGATAGATTATGAATTTCAAAAAAGTTAGCGTATACTTTAAGTGTTTCATCATTCCTTGTATTTGTTGTTAAGCATTCAAATAAAAGATCTTCACTGATGGCTGGTGCTGATACCAGATGACTATAACCAGAACAGCAAGTCCAGACAGTCTGTAGATTGGTCCATTTCTAAAACCAAAGTGTAATTCTGCAGACAAAAATCCGTTGTTTGCAGTTAAAGCTATAATTCAGTGAGTTACTGTATCATTGGGAAGTGGCAGTGCTATGATTTCTTTTACTGACTAGTAAAAGGCATTCAGCAAAATAAACGCTATTAGGCTTTATTGGTCTTTCACCTATGTTCACTTCATCAGCCAGTGCAATATAATAACTTACTGTGTAAGGTTATGGCTTTTTCAAGTTAGAAAAACGGCTCCAAATCATCTTTGGTTGTGCAAACGTTCATTACATCTATATTAAAACATTCAATTTCTTTTCTTAAAACTCTGACTTATTGGTTGCAAAATGGTTACAACATAACTGACACCATAAAACTATTTGAAAATGTTCTCATGCATATGACACAATAAGGTAAATTATTATCCTAATATACCCTTATATGTATCTAAAGCCCAGAGAAAGATAACATCACTGTATTTTTATTTCTTATTCTTTCTCCCTTCCATGGATAACACAACTCACTGATATGCCATTTATCATTTTCGGTATCTTTAGATGTTGATGGTGCATGTGAGCCATGGAGAAATAAGTCTTATAATGTCCCACTTTTAAGCAAAAGATCAGGTTCCAGAGTTAGGTGAAGATTTTAATCTCCTCTCCACCTGTAATGGAGCAATGTGACTTTGGACAAATTAAGGCTCCAGTTTTTAAAATACTTTTTTTTGTACATCAGGAAGCATCAGTGGCTTTGGAAGTTCTGGCTTGAAGTATCTAAAGAGACTATAGTCAAAACGTTATCCAGTGCTGCAGTCACCTGAAAGCCTGGGGGAACCTTCTTTTAAAGTAGCTCACTCACTTGGCTGTCAAATTGGTGCTGGTTGTTGGCCTCAGCCGACTTTTCCAGATGGTGCAGTGTCTTCCTGTCATGGTGGCTCTCTCCCCCAGAATGAACATTCAACCACGTATCAGTAGAGCAATGGCAACATCTCATCACTCAGCCTAATATACCAAATTGGGTTTATATTTCAACATTTAAATGAAGCAAAGTATATTTATTTACATTTGCTTTTTGCAGAGATATTAATAACCATTTTTGATTGTGTGTGGGAGGCCTTCTAGGCATCAGGAGTTACAGTCTTCTCAAACAGTATTATTGCTTTGGTAGTGCATAGAAAAGTTGTTTAGTTTGAAACACTGATCTTTCATTGACCATTTTGGTCTTTATTAAGTTCTCCAGTTGTCACGATTTTGAAGTTTAAATTTTTGTATAACAAGTAAAACAGGAAGAGAATTAATTAAAACAATGAGATAATTCTGTAAAAAATTTTTTGTCTATGAATTTATTTGAATGAGCATTTAGGCCCATTATTATCCATAAAATATGGTAGGAGAAAAAAAAGTCCAAATTGATTTTCCTGGGAAACTCCAATATATCAGGGTTCTCCAGAGAAACAGAACCAATAGGTTCTACATAAACATATAGAAAGAGATTTATTATGAAGGATTGGCTCACACAATTATGTGGCCAACAAGTCCCATTACCTGCCATGTGCAAGCTGGAGAACCAGAAAAGCTGGCAGTGTAGTTCCAGTCCAGGCCCAAAGGCCTGAGAACCAGGGGAGCTGGTAGTGTAAGTCCTGGCTGGAGTCTGAAGGACCAAGAACCAGACGTGCTGATGTAGGGAAAGGTGGATTCCAGTTGAAGAAGAGTCTCTGCCTTTTTGTTCTATTCTGGCCCTCAATGGCCTGGATGATGCCTATCCACACTGGGGAGCAGGGATCTTTTTTCCTCAGTCTGTTGATTCAAATGTTGATCTCTTCCAGAAACACTTACCCCAAAATAATGTTTTACCAGCTGTCTGGGCATTTCTTATTCCTGTGAAATTAACACATGAAATTAACCATCACTCTCAACATTTCCTCTGAAGCTTCTTTTAAGCAATTTTGGTTTCTGAGCCTCCACAGATATATGAAGGGAGTTGTTTCCTTTTTATATATTTATAAAACTTACCAAAAAGTTAGGGGGAGAGGGCGGCGCCTGTGGTTCAAAGGAGTAGGGCTCCAGCCCCATATGCTGGAGGTGATGGGTTCAAAACCAGCCCCGGCCAAAAACTGCAAAAAAAAAAAAAAAAAGTTAGGGGGAGAGAAAGGCAACAGAAGTTTCAGGGAAATACATTTGTGAGAAACAAGGAAATACAGTAACTTGTTGCTTAACATCAGGGATACATTTTGAGAAATGTGTTCTTAAGTGATTTTTGTCCTTATGTGAACATCACAGAGTCTATAATTACACAACTTGAATGGTATTCCCTACAATACACGTAGCCTATATGATGCAGTCTATTGGTGCTAGGCTATAAACCTTTTCAGAGCATATTTTCATTGTGAATATTGTCCAGAGGTATTCAACCTTCTTTTTGTTTCTGCTGTACATAGGAAGAAGAATCAGTCATCTTGAACCACACTTTTAAAACACAGATACTAACAAAAGCTGATAAGCAAAAAAAGACCATGGATAAATTTTGCAATATCTGATATGACAAATAAGTAAAACAAGGCCTTAAATAATCTGCCCTGGGCCACAGGTTGAACACCCCTGTGTGTAGGCTATTGTACTATGATGGTAAGTGTGTTTGTGTATCTAAACTTATCTGAACACAAGGCCAGGCGCGTGGCTCATATCTGTAATCCTAGCACTTTGGGAGGCTGAGGTGGGTGTATTACCTGAGTTCAGGAGTTTGAGACCAGCCTGACCAAGAGCAAAGGTGGGACATCTCAAAGGAAGGGCCCACAGGCTATAGGTGGGTTTAAGATTCTTTGGCTGCCAATTGGCTGAAAGAGTTAAGCTTTGTCTAATAGACCAGGAGTCAGTGAAAGGGAATGCTGAGTTAACATAAGAGTCAGTTCATCAGAGTCAAACTACAGGACGCATGTCCCGACTCAAGAGGTTTGCTGTGTATATTGAGGACCTGCAGGACCTCTGTTAATGAGTCACAGAGGATATCTCTAAAGCAGCAGGGGGACCCGAGGCATGTCTGCTCTCCCTCCTTTCTCATGGCTAGCAACTCAGTTTTAGGGATCCCTTTGGCCAAGAGGGGGTCCAGTCAGTCAGTCGCTGGCTGGGGTGAGGAGCCTTAAGATTTTATTTTACTTCATAGTATTATAATTTTACGGGACCACCATTGTACGTGTGGTCCATTGTTGACTGAAATGTTTTGCAAGGCATGACTATATTTACTTTGGTATTACCTTCACCAGGGTCTTATACTACCTATGAAAACAGAAACAATCCAAGATCATTGTGTCCCCTTCCTCCCTCCTGAAACCCTCATGTTTTGCTCTGCTAATTTCCCATCATCGGGGAGCTGGCATCCCTGTTCACCTGATCGTGATCCCAAACTCTGGCCCGACTGCTTTCACTGCTCCCCGTGGCCACCTGGGTCAGACCTGTGTGTTCTGCCTGAGTGATGATGCCTAGCTCTGCTTTCTTTCCATTTACTTCCCTCTTCCCACTGTCTCCGTCCCAGAGTCAGGTTAGTTATCTCCTTGGTTACTGCAGTGATTCCTAAGGGCCTCTGGGCCCCTCAGTCTCACCCCCTCTCAACTGCTTCCAGGTTAATTTTGCCTGCCTAAAATTCTTTCATGCTTTCTCACAGTTGATTTCCAGTGTCTCAGCCACTGAAGGTGCTCTATCCAAAAGCGCCAAGTTGCTTTTTACACTTAATATCATCATCTTCCCTTTGACAATCCTAAAAGGGACTATAAGCTCTTGTATGACCTTAATTCCTTGTTCATGCTGTTCCCTTTCTCTGTAAATGCTGTGGGCTGAAATCACACCTATCCCTTAGGACCTGTCTCAAGTGTCACCTCTCCTGCAAACATTTTCCTTCTGACCTCCTTTTCCCCTAATCAGACATAGTTTCTCTTTTAAGTCCGTCGCACTGAACTTTGTATCCCTCGTGATATTTAATCATATTTTTTTAATATAGCACGTGTGTACTTACCTTATCACTTATCATTTCTTTCTTTCTTTCTTTTTTTTTTGTAGAGACAGAGTCTCACTTTATTGCCCTGGGGAGAGTGCGTGGCGTCACAGCTCACAGCAACCTCCAATTCCTGGCAATTCTCTTGCCTCAGCCTCCCGGGTAGCTGGGACTATAGGCGCGCACGCCCCACAACGCCCGGCTATTTTGTTGTTGTTGTTGAATCTTGGCCGGAGCCGGTTCGCACTGGCCACTATGGGTTTTGGGGGCTGGCGCCCTACCCACTGGGCCACAGGTGCCGCCCATCACTTATCATTTCTACAAGTTATAAAGTACGCAGTTGAAAGGACAGGCCTAAAGTAATTCATCGTTTCCTCCTGCAAACTTTTACCTTTTTAAAAATTTTGGCTAGTTGGACTTCAATAAATAGTTGTGTAAATCTATTGGGAAAAAACTCAATATAGGAAAGGTCAAAATTCCTGTGTTTATCAGACACAGTGTAAAGCAACGCAGAATGAAAATTATATGTGTGTATATATATATATGCAGACACATCATGTGTGTATGTTTTGCTAAGATGACTTTTTCTAGTACTGAAGGATACAGAAGCGTAGGCATTACTTTTTATCCCAGGGCTGCGCCTAAAAAACTATCAGTCGTGGTCCAGATGAAAATTGAAGGCACAAAAATGCCTCAGCATCTCTTTCAATTTGGGACCTTGCCCCAAAGTGCGCCGGCAAACATGTCTCAAGTTTTAAGGAGGCAGCCTGCTCTGAGGCACTTGAGAGCATCAGCCCTTAGGAACCTTCCCGAGAAGCCTTAACTCCGGCTTTTCCAGCTCGCCGCGCCAGGGCAGGACGCGGATGCGGGGCGCGCACCTGCCAGGACTCCCCACTCCCGGGAACCCGGCCGACCGGTCCGCGCCGCCGCCCCCCCCCCCCCCGCAGCCCACGCCCCCGCTGCGCGCCCTGGTCCCGGCGCCGGGCTCCTCCGCGGCTCGCCGAGGGCAGGGCCGGCCTGGGCGTCTCTTGGCGGGCGGCCGCGGCTAAGGTCAGGTCCGGGAAGCCGGACGCTGGCGGCCGGGCTCGGTCGGGGTTTCCAGGCGCAGGGCAGGAAAACAACCGGTCGGTCTGGGCGGAGCCGGGCGGGCGGGGCGCGGGCGGAGGGCACATTGCTTCATCCTGTACAGTTTACTGGAAACCGGGCGCATCCGGAGGAGGGGCCGGGAGGCGGCCCGGGCACCGCCAATGGCAAGGCCGGGTGCGGGGGCGGCGGGGAGGCCGGCGGGCGCCGAGGCCGGCTAAATACCGGGGCGGCCCGGCCGCGCCCGTCACTAGGTCCCCAGCACGCCACGGCCACGGTGGGAGGCAGCCGCGCGCAGCGAGCCAGGGGCGCCGGTGTCTGGGGGTCGCCGAGCCTGAGAGCATGATCGTGGACAAGCTGCTGGACGACAGCTGCGGCGGAGACGGGCTGCTGGACGCGACCGGCGACTGCGGCCTCATGACCAGCCCGCTCAACCTGGCCTATTTCTACGGCGCGTCGCCGCCCGCCGCCGCCCCGGGCACCTGCGACGCCAGCTGCTCGTCCTCGGGTCCCTCCGCGCCGGGCTCGCCCGGCTCCGACTCCTCGGACTTCTCCGCCTCGTCCGTGTCCTCCTGCGGGGCCGTCGAGTCCCGGCCCAGAGGCGGCGCCCGCGCCGAGCGCCTGCCAGGTAGCCACAGGCCCTGCACCCCTGCGTACTCCGGGCTCGCGCGCTTGGAGAGTAGGGACAGGGCTCCCGGCTGGGAAGAGCCTAGGCCAGAGGCGAGGTGGCCCCTGCGCCCTCCTTAGCGGCAGGACATAAACACATTAGCTATCATTTACTGAGCGACTACTGAATGCCTTGCCTTGGGCCGGGCGCCTGACACAACCAGATGCCCTTGACAGGCTGTGAAATCCTGGCTCCATCCAGCTGGCTCCGAGCCTCTGAAACACAACCGCAGCAGAGCGCTGACTTGGGGGCCCGGGATGAGTGAAGTTAGACATCTCTCTCCGCCTTCCCTTTCTTGCTTTCTTAAAAACGCAGCTTTATCGAGTTATAATTAAAATACTATGAGGAGATTTGGGGTCTGATGTGGGTGTAATTTTCTTGCGGCAGTTAGTGAAAAGCGTAGCACAGCATAAGGGTTTGGGAAAAGTATTTGTGAAAATTTTAAGTAAAAGTATTTTCCCATTAAAGAAAATTCTCTTAACTAGATGTAAGGAAAAGCTGGGCTGAAAACCAATTCTTGTTCTTGGTTTTGGATGCTGGCAAGTTTCAGATGTCTGCCACAATTTTTCGATCTTTTGCCCTGTGTGCTTTAGAACGGATGGATAAGTCTTTATCTAGCAAAGAAAGGCACGTTTGCCTTCTTCGGTTGTGAATTGGTTGATTTTTTTTTTTTTTTTTTTTTTTTAATGAACCGAGTTGCATAATTTGGTGGTAAACAGGATGCCCTTGCGGGTGGAGGAAAGAACGCCTAGTCTCAAATTTGGACTGTCTAATAAGCATGATTTTAAAGCATGTCTCCTTCCGGTGTTCTCCACGACCAGCCACTGCTGTTTGGGTTGTCTTTTATTTTAAAAAGTGATTTTTCATTTTCATTTTAAGTCACTTAAAAATTTTAAAAAGTGCTGTAACCCACTGACTGTGTTGAGAGTGTAGCAAATTCAAAACGTGCATGTGTTTTTAGGGCCTCTTCTTTGGCATTTGGCCGTCATCTGACTGAAACTGGTTTGCGAAGTTCCTTGGTTTACCACAGAGTCATAGGGGATTTCTGAAACTGCATTTTTCTTTGTGATGTTGAACTATTATCCTCTCTCGTTCCAGGGAAGTGCTGTTAGATTCTGGCAATTCTGGTATTTGTCCAAATTTCTAAACTTAAGGAATTGTTTTAGTCACCCTATAATTGAGCCTTTTGTGTCATGTATTTATTACATGTATTTGTTCAAATCAGTTTCGTGCCCCATCTCCTTACTTTTTTCTATACTGAGTGTAGTGGCCAAGTTATTAATTTCCTGACTCTTTGGGTGTTTTTGTTCAACTCAGATTCCAAGAGTGGCATAGTAGTGGTCAGAAGCAGAATACTGTTTTTATATATTACATTTTAAAGTGTACTTTTAAGTTTAAATGTGAAACGAGTACATTTCCTTTTTACTTAGAAGGCCTGTGTAAGCAATTCCAAAAACAGCCAGTGAGAGGAAATCCTGTGTACGTATGTGGAAATGTGTTTAATTAAGTTCAGTGAATTTAAGCAGCTTTCTTGGCACAGTTGAATTGGGGGAAATAATAATAAATAAACTGAAGATGTTAATTGTTAGGTTTTGGTACATTGAGATCTTTGGAGGGAGTTGCTTTGTGCCTTCTTGGTGAGTGAAAGTAATAGACTTTGAAATTTCTATGTGAACATAAAACCTTTGGCTTAAAAAGCTAAAAATGCATCATTTATCTCCTGATTCTCCGAAGTTTTTCCAAAGTCAAGAAATTTTAAATCTATGAGATTTAGGTGGCAAATTGGTGATCCTGTCTCATGGGTGGGTAGGGCTGAGAGACAGAGGGGCTTAATCTGGGTTTATCTGTTGGCTGTGGAGATCCCTGACCACATTTTTATGAAAGTTACAGGCAACATAGAACCCTTTGGTAGAGCTGGGGACACACAGGGCCATTGACCAGAGTGAGCTGGAAAGGCTTTGCAATCTTTTGCTTGGGGACTTTATACGTTAGACATTTTTACTTTTGGCGTGATTAAGACCTGTGTTTGTGAAGAGATTTAACTGGGGATGTATTTTGTTTTCTTTTGAACAGTTGAGCCCCATATGGGGGTTGGCAGGCAGCAGAAAGGACCCTTTCAAGGTGTTCGCGTTAAAAACTCAGTGAAGGAACTCCTGTTGCACATCCGAAGTCATAAACAGAAGGCTTCTGGCCAAGCTGTGGATGATTTTAAGGTAGCATCTATTTTTAGTTTTGACTGGGTGGGGGGAGAGGTTAGTCTGTTAGAGTTAATTTGCACTCCTAGATCCAATAACTCACTTAACAGTTTTTCATACATGACAAAGTCCATAGGACAGAAACCACATTGGTCTTGTTGTATGCAGTATTCCTATCACTTAGCTTAGTGCCAGGCACCTAGTAGGGGTATGAGAGAAACTTGAATAAGTGGAAGGAAGTTCGGGGCAAGAAAATAAATATGGTTCATTAGAAACGGCACATTTCGGGCTGGGTGTGGTGGCTCACGCCTATATTCCTAGCACTCTGGGAGGCCAAGGCAGGTGGATCACCTGAGCTCAAGAGTTTAAGACCAGCCTGAGCAAGAGCAAGATCCTGTATCTAAAAATAGCCAGGTGTTGTGGTAGGCACCTGTAGTCCTAGCTACTTGGGAGGCTGAGGCAAGAGGATTGCTTGAGCCCAAAAGTTTGAGGTTGCTGTAAGCTATGACGCCATAGCAGTCTAGCAAGAGGAGACAAAGTGAGACTGTATCTCCATAAACAAAAACAAAAAGAAATGAAATGGCACATTTTGACTAAAAAGGGAAAAATCAAATGGCTTTATTAATTTTATCTTGACCTGGGTTGAACTGGGTTAAGTTGAAAGTGAAAATAGGGAAGTTGCAAGATTAAATGAAAATTGAGACAGAAAACAAATATTGATAGAATAACCTTATGAGAGATTTATGTGTGAGCTATAAAAGGTGGTAGATAGAAGTCTATTTATTGATTGTATTAAACAGAAAACTATTTTTTGTAAATACTAAATGGAAAACTTTTTTCCTTCTAGGCACAAGGTGTGAGCATAGAGCAGTTGACAGGTAAGAGTTACTTCTGTTTCTGGGGGCTTTAGAGTAAAATAATTTAGTGTGATTATGGGTAAAATTTATAAGGTAAAATTATCACAGATTGTATACGTCTTTCTTGGGTACAGAATTAAAGAACACAGTATCATACAGTGGGAAAAGGAAAGGGCCTGATTCATTGCCTGATGGACCAGCTTGCAAGAGGCCAACTCTGCATACTCAATTTTTGGTAAATATCTATTTTCCTCTGAACACCCTTTGAAAATTATTCCTGGAATAATTTTAGAAGGAATTGAGTGTGCAAACTGCTTTTTCTTTCTTTCTAGACACCACCTCAAACACCAACGCCTGGGGAGAGCATGGAAGATGTTCTTCACAATGAACCCAAACAGGACAGCAGTGCCAGTCTGCTTCAGAACATTATGAACATTAAGAATGAATGCAGCCCAGTTTCCCTGAACACAGTCCAAGTTAGCTGGATGAGCCCTGGGGGGGTCTCTCAGAGCTCCCCCCGAGAGCAGTGTCAGGACTTTCACGGAGGGCAGGTCTTCTCTCCACCTCAGAAATATCAGCCATTCCAAGTCAGTGGCTCCCCACAAGTGATGGACCAGGCTCCTGTGTACCAGTATTCTTCACTGAACCAGAATGTAGAGCCGCAGCAGCACTACTCCCACAACCCCACTCTGGAATTCAGTCCTTATTCCAGAACTTCCCAGTCCCCCAACTATGAACCAATCTTCTTTGATGGTCAAGCATCACAGTTCTGCCCAAACCAAAGTTTTGCTTCCCTTCTAAGTAGTCATGGGCAATCTGAGAATATTACTAATCCCATCCAGACTTCCTCCAGCGTTCAGCAACAAAACGATGCTCACCTACAGAGCTTCAGCATGATGCCCAGCGGTGCCTGTGAGGCCATAGGGGGCCATGATATGGCCTCCACCTCTGTAAATACTTCGCTGCCCTTCCAAAACATCATCGGAAATACAATGAACACCACACAGTTAGGGAAATCATTTTTTCAGTGGCAAGTAGAACAGGAAGAAAGCAAATTGGCAAATATTTCTCAAGACCAGTTTCTTTCAAAGGATGCAGATGGTGACACGTGAGTATACTTTTTTCTCATATATACTTATTTTTAGATAAGCCACACATATTGGACCTAGTGGGCATGGAATTTTTCTAGAGTATAGCAAGTTATTCCTTATTTAGTGGTTGCCCACCAAGGACTGATATAGGTGGAAATTGCCACTCAGTGATAGTTTGTATTTTAAGAAAGGGTTTTTTCCTTTTTTTCAGTTTCTTTCTTTCTTTTTTTTTTTGCTGCAATTTACCTTTCTAAATTAATAAAAATATACATGTTCTTGAATACGTTGAGTTTGGAAGACCAATAGAGACTGTATCTGTAGAGCAGAAAAGATTATGCCATGATTAGGCATAAACTGTGAGTTGATTTGTAGATTGAGCCAAATCTGTCCTGAAGTCTCCGTGGTCTTGGGCAAATTATTTAACTTCTATATGCCTCAATTTCTTGACATGTAAAATGATAATACTTCCCTCATAAGGTTTTTATGAGGATTAAAAATAATAGATTTAAAGTGATCAATATGGGCTTGGCGCTTGTACGTACACCGGGGCTGGTGGGTTCAAATCCAGCCTGGGCCTGCCAAACAACAATGACAACCTACAACGAAAAAATAACCAGGTGGTTTGGCGGACCTCTGTAGTCCCAGCTGCTTGGGAGGCTGAGGCAAAAGAATTGCTTAAGCCCAAGAGTTTGAGGTGGTTGTGAACTGTGATGCCACGGCACTCTACCTAGAACGACAAAGTTAGACTTTTTCTCACACACACACACAAAAAGAAAGTGATCGATATGGTGCTTGATGTTCTTATTTTTCTTCTGATGTCTGGTAGCGTAACTTAACTCTTTTGCAACTGGAATGTATCATCTAGGAGAAAAGACAAATTATAAATGCTCTATAATGTTTCATTTGTAAAGAGGGGCTAAAGGAAGAATATTTTTTAAAACATGAACTTAGTGAAATCAGAAATAATTCACCTCTTTTCCTTGCCTCGTTCCCCAGGTTCCTTCACATTGCTGTTGCCCAAGGGAGAAGGGCACTTTCCTATGTTCTTGCAAGAAAGATGAATGCTCTTCACATGCTGGATGTTAAAGAGCACAATGGACAGGTGAGGATCTGGACAGAGTCTGTCTGAAATGGCAAAGATGGGGTCATGGTGAAGTGAGTGGTGACCAGTCGATCATCTCAGACCTCAGGATCAAGAGAGTTTAGTTAATATTAACTTTGAGATATTGACTTTTTGCCACCATCAACCTTGAAGTTTTTAATCTTAACTTTGTAGTTATTTGACCAAAGACTGAATACAATAAAGCCGCACCCTAAGCTTACTTAGTTTCCTTGTCTTTACAGTATGTGATTGCTTATTATTATAATAGGATTTATTTTCTGTATGTGGGTTTTTTCCTCAGTCATAGTTTAGTTTCATATTCCTTGCTATGAAAAGGTTAAATGGTTAAAAAAATATTTTTTTCCTTGTGTGTGTCCACAGAGTGCCTTTCAGGTGGCAGTGGCCGCCAATCAGCATCTCATTGTACAGGATCTGGTGAACCTTGGGGCCCAGGTGAACACCACGGACTGCTGGGGAAGGACACCTCTGCACGTCTGTGCAGAGAAGGGCCATTCCCAGGTGCTTCAGGTGAGAGGCGGCAAGCCACGCTTCTGTCACAGGGTCAAAGAGAGAGGGCTGAGATATTAGAAGTTAGATGTAGGATGTTCTCAGATGCTATTATAATTATCTATTGTGCATCAACTTGCTTATTTCTGAGGATTCTAATAGATAAGAATGCATATAGCTTGTCTTTTGCTAATAGATGTCTATTTTAAAACTTTGCAGGCAATTCAGAAGGGAGCAGTGAGGAGCAATCAGTTTGTGGATCTTGAGGCAACTAACTATGATGGTAAGCAGCTGAAACATTTTTAGATAAAGAACTATGTAGGGAATGGGGCCTGTAAGTTCTGAGGGTATTAAGTCATACTAAGAACGTAAAATGTTCTGTAGATAGTTAGCACTGAGAGCCAGTGGAGGGACTGTTCAGATTGCCTTATTGTGGAGCCTGTTTGTAGGTAGAGTTAGAGGCCATCTTCAAGGTTTGTAATTATATAGAGGCCGAAAGACTTAATGGACTGCTTGACTACTGTGTTATTAAACCTTTCTTCTAGGCCTGACACCCCTTCATTGTGCAGTTATAGCCCACAATGCTGTGGTGCATGAACTCCAGAGAAATCAACAGCCTCATTCACCGGAAGTTCAGGAGCTTTTACTCAAGAATAAGAGTCTGGTTGATACCATTAAGTGTCTGATTCAAATGGGAGCAGCAGTGGAAGCAAAGGTAAATTCACAGAAAAGGTTTGAGAATGGGGTAAGAGAGAAAAAGTTTATAGCAGAAGACTGTTAACATGCATAGAATAAAACAACTTTTTCCCTCCTTTTTTAAAAGTTAACAGAATGAGTAGTAATGCATGGATAACTAGTTAAGAAGCTTAGATTTTAGATAGTCATTTCACTGATTTTCCTCATTTGCTTTTAGTCTATAGGTTATTATCTAAAAGATCACTTAGCTGTGAAATAAGTTAGTTTTAGTTTGAAATGAAAGGAAAATGCTTGAAATTTATGTTATCATTTTGGCTTTTATTTTCATACATTTGAGAATAAATGTGCATTTTGTAAGGGTTTCTTCATTGTAGGATCTGGACTCAATCTTCTGTTTTTTTAAACTAGAAAACATTTTATTCTTTTGAAATTTAGGCTTTATTGAGTAACTCCTATAAGCAAGGCGCTGGGTTTGGTGCTTTGGGAGGAAAAAACCTAAGTTATAAACCTCTTAGATCCTTGGAAGGCTAATTGTCTAATAGAAGAAGTTATAGATACAGGTAAATTTAACTCCATGGTGTGACCATCAAGCCTGGAAACTCAGGCAAATATGTAATGAACGATTTATTGATACGATACAATACACAATAAAAATATAATGTTCCTACATTTTATAGCCACTCTACATACAAGGGTAGACTGTGACAAGAGGGGCATAGGCAAATTAATAAGAATTTAAGGAGGAATAAAAGATTCCGGTTAGCTTAGAACCAGGGAAGGCTTTGTGGAGAAGGGGGCGTTTAAAGTGAGTCTCTAAGCCTGAGTGAGGCATTTGAGAGATGGGGTGAAAAGTATATTCCAAGGCATGGTATCTGGATTTTTCTTTTTCTTTCTTCTTGCTTTTGACAAGGATCGTAAAAGTGGCCGTACAGCCCTGCATTTGGCAGCTGAAGAAGCAAATTTGGAACTCATTCGTCTCTTTTTGGAGCTGCCCAGTTGCCTGTCTTTCGTGAATGCAAAGGTACTTTAGAAAGCTTTTATAGTTGGAATGACCTTTTTTATACCTCCTTCAAGTTTTCTTTTTTGTTTTTTGAGCCACTTTCATGGAAGTTCCCTCTTCCTGATGTGCATTTCATCCCTCTGTCTTCAGGCGTACAATGGAAACACTGCTCTCCACGTTGCTGCCAGCCTGCAGTACCGGGTGACGCAGTTGGATGCAGTCCGCCTGTTGATGAGGAAGGGAGCAGATCCAAGTACTCGGAACTTGGAGAACGAACAGCCAGTGCATCTGGTTCCTGATGGCCCTGTGGGAGAACAGGTGAGGGTCACAGGAGGCAGAGGAAGTACTTGTAGGCCCTCTGTTCTGATGCGTGAAAGCAGAGGCGGTCATGCAGGACGAAGGCTGCTGGTGCCCTTTGGGGGGTTCCCTTGGTGTCTGGGTCTCACACTCATCATCATAGCACTTTGTAGCTAATTACTTTATTGCTGAAGGAAACATAAGAAATTCGAGGGTTTACCTATGGACACCAAATGGTCAGTGTTCAGGTAATCTTCTCTTCCATGACCCAAACTTGGGTTTAGAGTAAGTTAGAATGGTTTGAAGTTTGGAAGCTGATGATGGAGGAAGTGCCAGGGTTCCTGTAGATACCAAGGAAGGACAGCAGTGGTTTTATAAGATATGAGCCTCCAAATATTGTAGCTATTAAATGGGTTCCTATGTGTAAAGTGTTCAGATCAGTCCCAGGCACATAGTATGTGCTCAGTGAACACTGACTGTTACAATTATTTCTGTCTACTAAGTGATACTGAACAAGAGATGAAAAAGTTATCTATGCAATTTGGAATCCAGAGATACTGTATATGTTAAGTAGAATTATGCTTTACTTGTTAATATGGGTATATATTATCACTGAGGTTTAAGTAGTTTCACGAGAGAACTTTTATTATTAATAAGAACTTACTCTTTTAAGAGATTAAAATGTTTTTAATGGAAATCTTTTCTTGGAGGGAATGAGAGTGATTTTGGCCATGGGTAGGTCTTTATATATTTTACTAATCACAAAATTAAATATGTGGGATATAGTTTAGCTTTTTAAAAAAATTCTGTGCCATTAGTAAGAGATTTTTATGATTTAAAAGGAATCTCTTGATGGTTTGTAAAGAATTTTCTTTTTTTTTTTTGAGACCGAGTCTCATGTTGCCCTCTGTAGAGTAGGGTGCTGTCACAGCTCACAGCAACCTCAAACTCTTGGACGTAAGAGATTCTCTTGCCTCAGCCTCCCAAGTAGCTGGGACTATAGGTGCCTGCCACAATGCCTGGCTACTTTTTTGTCATAGTTGTCATTGTTGTTTGGCAGGCCTGGGCTGGGTTCAAGCGTGCCAGCCCTGGTGTACATGGCTGGCACCTTAGCTGCTCAGCTACAGGTGCCGAGCCTGTAAAGAATTTTCTTGTATATTATATCACTTAATAGTATAACAGCATTGTGATATACAGGTTCAACCGAAAAAAATTGATATTCAGAGAGGTTCCAACACAGGGACCATCATTAACTAGACAATGGCAGAATCCTAAGCCCAGTATTTTTTCTTGCTTCAGAGTTTGTGGTATGCGGTTATATAATGATGCTCTTAGGGGTTACTGAGGTATGGAGCGCCATTTGACTCTTCACTAAACGTTCTTAGATTATTGTCCTTTTTGCTGTTGTATTTTGTGCTATGTGTTTTATGTGGGGAGAGGGTCTTTTCCCTTGCTTTTGTCATCGGACTCTAGTTGTTGCGTTTCCTTATAGCGGCTAATACTTGTATCCTCTATCCCAGCGGTTCTCAACCTCTGGGTCGAGACCCACAGGCACTGTATTAAAGGGCTGCGGCATTAGGAAGGTTGAGAACCACTGCTGTATCCCAATCTTTTCTTCTAAATTGTTGCTTCTAATCTGCTGTGAGCTGAGAGACAGATAATATAATTTATCAGACTGTGGCATAAAATCAGTCACAAGTCCTAGGATCTGTTCTGTGATCCATGAAGTTCTGCACAGATGCGTTAACACTTGGATCCCATGACAGCTGTTATGACGTGAAGGACATTACGGATGTGCTTATGTGTGTATAAAATGGGTTTTGTCTTCTTGTTGACACTGATTTCAAGATTAAGTGAGAATACAAACCATAATTGCTGCCTAATAGTGTTCTCATAAATAGCAGGAGTAGAGATTAGGCTAGAAATATAGATCTTACATCAATTTTTGGAAACTTTTCAACTTCAGATAATTTTTAATGGAGATGTGTTACTTTCTTGTACCCAAAGATGATTAGAGGAGATGTCAAATAGCTTTAAAAGTTTAGTATTTTTTTAAAGTCACTTTAAAATCTTGACAAATATTGTCCATATTTCTTCATATAGATACAAGTTAATAGGAGTAGTGTGTAATAGATAAGAAAGGAATGAAAGAAACTCTGAAGAAAATATACCCCTCTGATCATAAAAAAAAAACCAAAACTGACAAGTCCTATTTACTTCTTTTCCAGATCCGACGAATCCTGAAGGGAAAGTCCATTCAGCAGAGAGCTCCACCGTATTAGCTCCATTAAGCTGGAGTCTTGTGAGCAACACTCACTGTCAGTTAGGCAGTCCTGATGTTATCTGTACATAGACCATTTGCCCTGTATCGGCAAATGTAAGTTGTTTCTATGAAACAAACATATTTAGTTCACTATTATATAGTGGGTTATATTAAAAGAAAAGACGAAAAATATCTAATTTCTCTTGGCAGATTTGCATATTTCATACCCAGGTATCTGGGATCTAGACATCTGAATTTGATCTGAATGGTAAAATTGCCTTCAAGTAACAGTAGCTTTTGGATAGGAAACGACTTTGATTTGTGGCATCAGTCATTGCTGTTGTAGCTATTGCCACGTTCAAAGTAGGTGAATTGTAAACATTTCCTTAAGAAAAATGAAAGCATTGAAAGGCAAAAAGTGTTGAGGCTTCATTTGGTCTGATGTGGTACTTGGTAGGTACTGGTGTTGGAAAGTTTCTAGTCATTGGACTAGATGAAAGGTGTCCCTGGTTAAAGGTTGATCTTTGCAAACTGTATATAAGTGTTATTTTTTTGTCTTTAAAAATATTGTACATATTTGGCCATTAACATGGTTGTATTTGAAACTGTAAGTCAATAAAATAGAAAAGAACAAGTGAATTGTCACTATTTTAAAAAATTTTACACATTCAAAGGAACTATTACTGCATAATCATTCAATTAAAGACTTCGTAGATAAAATAGATGGTGACTTGTTCCCTTAGTGGCTGAAAGAGCTATGTTTGAATTGTAAATGTGCCTTTTTTCATGCATTGAAATGAGATACATTATTTGTAGGGAATTGCATGCTCTTGAAGAGAACACCTTGTTATGGTTTACCTTTTAGAATTTATGAAATTTTTGTTTTTTACCTTTGTGAAAACGCAAAAAGTTGATATTAAAACATGTCTTCCTCTTTTATATTGTCAAATGATGATAATGTGCCATGATCTTTTATATTACCATTCAGAAAAAAATGTTTTATTTTTTAGTAACATTAATCCTATTAACATTATTTTGCTTACCTCTGGCCTGTCTGAGGAACATAGTTGGCTTTGATTACACACTAATTTTTCATAATAAATTTGACTCATTAAAGATTTTTTTTTTAAATGATAAGTCTCTTCAGCAACTGACTATAACTTATCATCTTTGTGGCTCAGTACTTAAATTCTTTTTTAAAAGATGCCCTTTGGATTGATCACATTGTTTGACCCAGTATGTCTTGTGGACAAATTAGTTATAGTCACTTGGTATCTGTAAATATGTTGTGATGCAAACCAGTCCATCCACAGTGGAAACACTGATGTGTGGTTTTAAATAAACATTAATTCACTAATAATGTCTTAAGGATGTGTATTATTTTTCTTAGTGCCTCATTTATATTTGCATAGGTGGAAAAGTGCTATTAATATCTACTTTAAATACTTTTAAATTAATGAATATATTTTAATTAGGAGTTTTCGGAGAATATGTTTCCCAAAGGTATACAAGATTTAACATCAAAATTTGTTTGCCAAGTTCACTAGAGGTTTGTTAGGTTCTGAAAACATCACAGAAGTTTAGTAATGTCAATCATTCAAAAGTTTATATGTAAAAAAATCCTAAGTGGAGGCAGTGAACGTAGAAAAACAGTTTGGAAATTGCTAGGATCATCCTGAGAGGAATGTAAATGTGGGAACAGTAATAAAATGAGGTTCTTCCCTTTCCCAGCGTGGCATTTTGACCTGTACGAAATCAAACACATAGTGCCTCTGCATCAAGTCATTACAATTATTGCACATATATTCTAGTTCTTAACTTACAGCCTCTTAGGACCTAGTGAAAGCTATGAATCCAGCTCGGCACCCATAGCACAGTGGTTATGGCACCAGCCACATACACTGAGGCTGGCGGGTTTGAATCTGGCCCGGGCCAGCTAAATAATAATGACAACTGCAACAAAAAATTGCCAGGCGTTGTGGCGAACGCCTGTAGTCCCCGCTACTTGGGAGCTTGAGGCAAGGAGAATGGCTTAAGCCCCAGAGTTGGAGGTTGCTGTGAGCTGTGATGCCACGTACTCTACCCAGGGTGACATAGTGAGACTCTGTCTCAAAAACAACAGCAACAACAAAACTATGAATCCTTTTCCTGGAAAAATGCACATATGCTTACATACACAGAACACATATGCTGTCTTCCCCCAAAAGACTATGACTCATGAGTTAAGAAGGTATTTTAGTTCTATTTCTGTCATCAAATATAATTTTTTTTCACATGAATAAAATCTTAAGAGTAGTTTGCTTTGCAAATGCAAACTGATAACAAGAACAGTAGAAATGATGTATTTTCACTGAACATAGCTATATAGGAAACTTTTCCAAGTAAGCTTACATGTTCTCCCTTAATTAATCCCAAATTCTCTCATAATTAATTGATTGAACCAGGGTCCAGCAATCATGTTTGTGTGTACAAAGGCATAATGGTCGATAATATGAGGCTAAGACATACAAAGCATTTCTTAGCCTGGAGGTGCTTATGTCAGAGATGGGGCATGTACTTTATTAATT
The DNA here is from genome assembly GCA_963574655.1 of Perodicticus potto. Lineage (NCBI taxonomy): Eukaryota > Metazoa > Chordata > Mammalia > Primates > Lorisidae > Perodicticus > Perodicticus potto. The sequence goes on along the minus strand of CAUYRH010127000.1, from coordinate 7,968 downwards.
AGGTGGACTATATTAAATGTCTTAAAAAATGAGTATCATACAGATGGAGAAGAGAAATTTACATCTCATTGGGGGGGATACAAAGTAGACAGCATTTGAGCTGTATCTTCAAAATAATTTGGATGTTTATAGAAAGGGAGGAAAAGCAGGTGAAAAATACAGAAAAGAACATGAACCAAGGCATAGTAGTGTGTTAGAACAGCAGATGATTTCAATAAATTAATAGTTTGGTTAGAATCTGGGATGGCCAATAAATTTTGTCTTGTGTTCCACCTCTGACTGGTAATATTCTCATAACTATTATGTTGAGAAAGATCCTCAGGCCTAGGTGCTTGGGAGGAGAGGGTGGATGATGGACTAGTGATAATCAAGGCATATGGGAAATGGCTCTTGATGGAATACCCTTAAAGGATGAGAAGCCAAGACTGTGTGCAAATTGCTCAGCCTCAGTGCCTAGCACAGTGCCCGGCCCAGATCAGGCAGTGGGTTAGACATGAGCAAGGTGGCTTGTAAATGTGATTAGATTAGGGTGGACTGGCTTGGGTCAGGTTGACCTGGGCTTTTGTGTGAATGGGACTAATCGCTAATTGAGACTTTGCCAGGTACAAGACCTTGTGGTTGGGCCACTTTGGGGAGTGGGCTATTTGGGGGGACTGATAAATGTCCCTGGGACTTTCTGATGTGGACAGATGGATACAAGTTGTTATGTGATCATGTTGTGGGAACGGAGTTGATCAGGACAATGGGAAATTTCCAAGAAACAACACCCCTCAAAAGCTGCATATTAAATCCAGCACTGTGCTCTCCACAATGCCTGCAGTTGCTAAGAGGGGACCCGGTTTGCCATCCAAACTGTTACTAAACTTTTTCTTTCTTGCTAAAACTTTACTTGCTTTTGTTCTCTTCAGTTATTTTGGTAACTACTTCAAGTCTCCATAGCGCTGCTCTCCCCATAGGAACTCATAAAATATTGATTAAATGAGTGAATGTGTGCAATCCTGGTTGGGTTTTTGCAGGGAAGTGGTGTTTTGAGTCACAGTAATACTATTAAATACTAGTGAATTAGTGGCTATCATAGTTCTGAACTTAACTCTGACATATGATTTAACAGTGACATGGATGATAAGTTAATGAAAATGGACATAGTTGGATTCATTTACGAAAAATCAAGCAGGCAATCCCACTTTAATCCCTCTTGGCAAAAGACTAATTTTAGTTCTGTAGTTTAATATTCAGTAAGGAATCTTCACAAGAGCAGAGACCAAATCTTCCAGCTATATTTGTTAGTTAAATCAGTAACATTTAGAAATCCTTTGTACATGTTTATTTAAGAGTGGAGAATTTCCTCAAACTCCTCTAATTTTTAATAAATGTCAACTTTTTTTATTTATTATAAGTCCTAACAAATTTGATATGCTTACTACTTTCTAGTACTTCTGTGAATAGAAGAGGTATCCCAAATAAGAAATGAAAAGTTTATCATTAGATGACACTATAATTAAATATTTTAGGTATGAATGAGGGAGTCCAGATAACAGTGATGAATGAGGGGTCTAAGGTAGGTGACCTCCAGACGTTCCTTTCTAGCACTGACGTTCATGATTCTATGATTCATCTGAATGTATAAATTTCAATATGTCTCTTTTAAACTCAAACAAAAGTAGTCTCATGACATCACATCAGCCATCACCAAGCTAAATGTTGCACATGGGAAGAAGTGGTAGTTGCTGAGTTTCCAGGCCTATCTTCACTAAAGTAAGAGGTGAACATGTGGCTCGGCACCTGTAGCACAGTGGTTACGGTGCCAGCCACATACACTGAGGCTGGTGGGCTCGAACCCAGATGGATATGAGTTGTTATGTGAACATGTTGTGGGAACAGAGTTGATCAGGACAATGGGAAAGCCTGCTAAACAACAATGACAACTACAACAAAAAAAAGCTGGGTGTTGTGGTGGGCACCTATAGTCCCAGCTACTTGGGAGGCTGAGGCAGGAGAATCACTTAAGCCTAAGAGTTTGAGGTTGCTGTGAGCTGTGACACCACGGCATTATACCGAGGGTGACATAATTTGACTCTGTCTCCAAAAAAAAAAAAAAAAGTGAACATGTGCACAGACGTCTATTATAATTTCTATGTAGGGCAAAAATGGGCATCTCCAACCTGTGGGAGGTATGGCATATGACATAAAATATGCTGCCTAGGAAGACTTTTGACATTCACAATGCTTACTAAATTCATGTTCAGGCCTCATGGAAGTGTCACTTAGTATTATCTTAATACATGTCAACTTCTTAAACACAGCACCATTAACTTCCATTTTCTGTTGTTCTGTATTGAATGTGACCACAGGGAGAAATCAGCTTCAGCCACTGGCTGAATTCTTGATGATTCCTGTGAGCACAAGGTTTGAGATTAGTCATAACTGTGCTACTAGGTGCTGGTTTTCCTGCTAGTGCCCCAGATTAGTCCTTGAGAGTAGATGAACTGTTTTCATTCCTCATCGGAAGCTCTGCATCTAGCACAGTATCTGATACACAGTGGACACACAACAGATAGTTCTTAATTTGAATTTAGTTTTATGGCTATTTATTTATTTTTGAGACGGGATCTTGTTCTGTCGCCTGGTCTAGAGTGCAGTGGTGTCATCATAGCTCACTGCAATCTCAGACTCCTAGGCTCAGGCAATTCTCCTGCCTTAGCCTTCTGAGCAGCTGGGATTATAGGCGTGCACCCCCAAGGCCTGGATAACGTTTTTATTATTTTTGTAGAGCTGAGATCTCACATTTGCTCAGGTCTCACAGTTCTGGCCTCAAACAATCCTCCGACTCACCTACTAGAATTCTTGGATTATAGGCATGAACCACACTGTCCAGCCACGACTTTTCAGTTTATTTTTTCTTGGCATATTTTATACTTTCAGTGTATTACCATTTTATTCACAGGGAGTTCTTATGACTTACTCCCAAAGTACTTTTATGTTTCAACTACACACCAAATCTGGTTTCACTTTATTTTCTCATTCCCCTCATTCCACCTTTGGAGTCTGCGCAGACCCAGAAACAATGCCCAGGTGGTGTGATTCTAGGAGTCAGACTGTAGATCGCTCGGAGTGGCCTGCTTTCTTATTTGCACTCTTTGTCCTCCAGCCTGTGCTCCCTGCTCCCACTAGCACATCGTTCCCCTTGCCCATCAACGAAGGAGTGTTTTGGGATGAGAGTGACCAGCTAGTCCAGATGCTGCATGCCCCAGGTTCAAGTCTTTGCTGGACATCAGTGCCCTTTGTGAAGCTTGTAAAACATGCACATGTCTAGGCCCCAACCTAGCCTTCCTGAATCAGAATCTCCAGGGTTTTCAGGGCTTCTGGCAGGTATTTGACGATTCCTCTGCACAGTTTTAGCATAAATTAGGAGATACAGACTAGCTGTGGGTTGGGAAGTAGCCACAGGGTGGTAATAGGATGGGTTGCTCAGGGCCCGTAGGGATGAGGTAGGAATTGTTGAAAGCCTTCAGTGTGGCCAGGCACATTGGATTCTGCGGTATAGAAACTACCTTTGAAGACTGCCTTTAAGTCACCTTATCTGTTTTTCTGCTTTCCGAAAACACTTTTCTAAGGTTATTTTGGTTTTTGAGTTCTCCAGTCATATTAGTTTCCTAGGACTGTAACAACTAACAACAAGTGTGGCGGCTTCACCAAGTGAACTTCATTCTCTCTCAGTTCTGGAGGCCAAAATTCCGAAATCAAGATGTTGGCAGAACCGTGCTCCCTGCAAAGGCCCTATGGAGGAGCCTTGCTTGGTAGTTGGATCTAATACATGTTACCTGTTAGAACAGCTTAGTACTTTTTAAGGCTTGACAATAGAGACAAATTTCGGATTGTGAAACCGTACCAGATTCCTTAGTTTAATTGATCTGAGGTTTAAGTTTGAAATTACTATTCATTTTATCAGTTCATGGTATCTTATTTCACGTGGTCTGCTCTCCGTATTTGCAGCCAAACTTCTCTTGGGTAAGACGTCATTTCAAGTGCTTGCATGAGAGTGTGGGTATCTGCTGACTGGCCTTCTCAGAAGGCTCACATATTGATGGCTCTGGAGGTAAACCGCTCTTCTCTTCAGAGGTTAGCTGGCATATTTGTCTTGGTGGGAGCCTGCCTGATGAAAGTCTGCCTTTCCCAATTGGTGATGGCTCACGTCTGTAATCCTAGCACTTTGGGAGGCTGAGACAGGGGGATCACTTGAGCTTAGGAGTTCAAGACCAGCCTGAGCAATAGCGAGACCCTGTCTCTACTAAAAATAGAAAAACTAAGCCAAGAGGATGGCTTGAGCCGCCCAAGAACTTGAGGTTGCTGTGAGCTATAAAGCCATGGCACTGTAATCAGGGTGTCAGAGTGAGACTCTGTCTCAAAAAAAAAAAAAAAAAATGACTGTTTTACATCATTTGACTTTTTGTTAGTCTTTAAAATGGCAATACCTTCCTTTTTTGGTCCTGAGAAGGATTCCTGATAGGATACTTAAAATTTTTCAACAAGTTCTTCTTTTTAGGCTCTTGCAGCTATGGAAATAAGTATTGCTCATCTTCAATTTTGTCAGGTACAGCTTCTTAGGAGTATCTAAAGAAAATTTAGAATACCCCACTGGCGAAAACAAGTAAACATTTGGATGGTGCTTCTACATGAAAGATTCCTGGAAAATTTCTTAAAAGATAAATGTTTAACACATCTTGTAGTACACTTTAAATATAGTATGTGACATTGCCTTTATAAAAGAAAAAAGAAATAGAAACTCCTCAAGGGCCCCACAAAATAATTTTTTGTATAGGCCAAATAAAGCCATACATACATATAAGGTGTCACAAAAGTTGCCACACAGAGAGGAAATGGAAATTGTAGCTAAATTTACCTTTATTTAGAAAATATTCATTGCAAAATTTTACAACATATTTACAAAATATGCTCTATGTGTTGGCCACCTTTTCCCACGCTCATGTAATGTCTTTTCTTCCACTTATGAGGAACACTTTTCAAGATATCTGTACTCCTATCTATAGTTATTTCTTTTGGGACACCTGTAATAAGCAAGATATTTCCAAAAGATACTCTAAATTTTGCAAGAAACTTCTTTCAAGAAGTTCTTTCATGAGGCATAATGGAGTAAGAGAATCTATGGACAGATCTCTTACACAGATTATTACTTTCTATACACATTTCAATCGTATAGACTAAGGGGGTACATTATTTAAAGTGAAGAAATTTATGTACAGATGACAGTTTTCTATGACATTGTCCTGTTTTCCAGGTTATGTAAATCAGTTTTATTTCTGCCCCCAGCTAAAGCTATTATCAAATCGGTTGTCAAGGTCAAGATGTCTGTTAAATTCATTTTCTTTCCTTTTGTAGTTTCTCTGCCACTTCCCTCATCTAAATTTTCATGACTTCATTCCTAGATTACCACAACTGACTTTAAAAAGGAACACTGACTTTTTATTATGGAAGCATTCAAACACACAGAAGTAGGAAGAATAGTATATCGAAACCATAGGTACCCATCATAAAGCTTCATCAATTATAAACATTTTAACATTCTTCTTTCTTCTTTGCCTCCCATATTTTTTCTAGAATGAATTATAGCCCTTTACAAGCATTATAGAATGTCAGTATATATCCCTAACAGATATATACTATCTCTAGATAATAACAGATACATAATATCTGTGTAGATAAGTAATTCATGTTCCTATAGCTTTCTAACTATTCTCCCTCTCGTCTTCTCGTTTTTCTCTCCAACCCTCAAATTTCTGACCATTTGGCACACTCTTAAGGAAATCCGAAAAGGTTTTTCAAAGGCTTAGTGTTGCCCATTGAATCAAATGCAAGCACTTGTGCTGGTTTACAAAACTGTCTTGACTTTAGCTTGTCCCTGCTGGTCTAATCGTATCTTCCAAGTTCCCAACTAGCTATCAGGTGGTCTTCTCCCTGCTTCAGCTGATGCCCTGATTATCCCTGTCTCTTCTCCTGGCCCTGCCTCTGCAAATTCTATTCATTCTAGAAAGTCCTAGTGGGGTGCCATTTCCACTGTGAAACTTTTTCTAGCTCATTCTGACCACTCCCTTCCCTGAACACCTGGGATGGATGGATGGATGGATTTATTTATTTATTTATTTATTTATTTATTTATTTATTAATTAATGACAGAGTCTCACTCAGTTGTCCTGGGAAGATCTCAAACCCTTGGGTTTAAGGGATCCTCTTGCCTCAGCCTCCTGAGTAGCCGGGACTACAGGCCCTGCCACAAAGCCCATCAAGTTTTTCTATTTTTAGTAGAGATGGGGTCTTGCTTTTGCCCAGGCTGGTCTTGAACTTGTGAGCTCAGGCAATCCACCTACTTTGGCCTCCCAGAATACTAGGCGTGAGCCTCTGTCCCTGACCAACACCTGGGACTTAAACACAGTTCTTCTAACTTCAGAGCTGATACTTTCTGTCATATTCCAGTCTTAATTCTTGTAACCTGGAAAGCAAGCTCTGCATCACTAACTAGCAGGATTTTCTTTTTAAATACAACTTTAACATGTCTGGGTGAGGACACAAAGTGGGTTGTTGGTGTTGGACTGAATCTAGCATCCAAACAGTAGACAGAATTCTAATATGGCCCCGTGATTTCTGGCTCTGATGCAACTCCTATGATTATGTTAGGTTGTGTTGCAAAAGTGATTTTGCATATGTAGATAAAGTTTCTAATCAGTTACTTTCTGATGGGGAAACTATTCAGGTGGGCCTGATCTAATTACATGGGCCCTTTAAAAGCAGCGTATGTTCTCTGGCTGCAGGCCAGAAGAGGAAATCAGAGCAATTCCAAGCCTGAGGACTCACCCACGATTCCTGGCTTTGAGGATGGAGCAAGCGGGCCATGAGGCAAAGAATGCAGGTAGTTTCTAGACATCCAGAAAGGAAGTGGGACCTCAGTTCTACATCCACAGGGACTGAATTCTGCCAAAAAGCTGAATAAGCTTGGAAGTAGACTCTTCCCAGAGCCTCTAGATCAGAGCCCAGCCCAGCTAACAACTTGAGTTTGGTTTTGTGAAATTCCATGCAGAGAATTTGGCCAACCCCATTCAGACTTCTGAATTGCCAAACTGTGAGACAATACATGGATGGTGTTTTAAGCTGTTAAAGTCGGGTGTAATTTGTTATACAGCAATAGAAAATGAATACAATAAGAAACATAGCATTTGACCTTCAAGTGCAATTTTACTCACTTCCTGTTATTTTTATTAAGGATTCAAATCAGAAAGGGAGGTTTTCTGATAAATGGTCATCATGCGGGCCTTAGTTTATGATACTTCACTTTCTGCCATCAATTTCCCACTTGAAATAGGAAAATTTCAAGAAAAAGAAAGCGTAGCTTTCTTATTGCTGGTGTTTTCAAAAGAGTCTATAACACAGTGTCCCAGGGCTGGGTGTGGTGGCTCACTTCTGTAATCCTAGCGTGCTGGGAGGCTGAGATGGATGGATTGCCTGAGCTCATAGGTTGGAGAACAGCTTGAGCAAGAGGAGAAGCCATCTCGAGTTCGAATCCAGCCCAGGCCTGCCAAACAACAATGATGGCTGCAACCAAAAAATAGCTGGGCCTTGTGACATTGCTATATATCAGGTGACACTGATTATCTATTTAAGGTAATGATATAAAATTTCCTTTTAAAAAACATTAAAATAAAAACTGAATTATTTACATACGCTTTTATGAACTCATACATGTTAAGTAATAATTATATGAGCATTATATGGGAAAAATGGTGACCACAGTAAACAAATGATTAAAAATTGGAAGTGTACATTAAATATGGATTTTGGATCATTAATATTTTAAAATGGACTACTCCACCAAAGAAGTCAAAATTGGATAGACAAGAGACCAGAACTAAACTGACCTATGTCAAAAAGAAATACGTTAATTAGGTCTACATAGTTTAT
>CAUYRH010126998.1:0-35246 GCA_963574655.1 Perodicticus potto | reverse complement strand
TGAGACAGAGCCTCAAGCTGTCACCCTGGATAGAGTGCTGTGGCATCACAGCTCACAGCAACCTCCAATTCCTGGGCTCAAGCGAGTCTCCTGCCTCCGCCTCCCAAGTAGCTGGGACTACAGGTGCCCGCCACAATGCCCGGCCATTTTTTGGTTGCAACCGTCATTGTTGTTTGGCGGGTCCGGGCTGGATTCGAACCCGCCAGCTCTTGTGTACGTGGCTGGCGCCTTAGCCCGCTGAGCCACAGGTGCCGAGCCAGTTAAAGCATTTTCAAATTCCTGCATCATGTGGGTAGAACATGAAGAAATTAACCTTAGGGAGGCGCCTGTAGTTCAGTGGGTAGGGCGCCAGCCACATGCTCCGAGGCTGGCGACTTTGAACCCAGCCTGGGCCAGCTAAACAACAATGACAACTGCAACAACAACAACAACAACAAAATAGCTGGGCATTGTGGCAGGCACCTGTAGTCCCAACTACTTGGGAGGCTGAGATAAGAGAACTGCTTAAGCCCAAGAGTTGGAGGTTGCTGTGAGCTGTGATGCCACGATACTCTACTGAGGGCAACATAATAAGACTCTGCCTCAAAAAAAAAAAAAAAATAAGAAAAAGAAAGCAGGAATTAACCTTAATTATGTTAAAATGTTTAAGGAAGAGGAGAAAACAAAAAAAGAATGTCTATTTAGAAGATGGCAAGAGATAGGGGAGGAAAACCTAGAGAAATAGAAAGTACACAATAAGAGGCTACAAATAAACCAAAGGAAGAAGAACAGAGTTTTAAGCTCCTCTGCACCATGGAGTTTATTCACACTCTAAAATCACGGGTGATGATTTCATATTGCTACTAACAACCAACAAAAAGCATAATTGACTTTCAAAAATAAAAGGTTTTACTCCACAAAGAAGACTCTAACTTTGACGATCCATGTCTCAAAAATGGACACTTATAGACAAATTTCAAGAGCACTCTATGGTTACTAGATTAAGAACATTTTTTTATTCTTGTAAACTTTGGCCTTTGAATTTATCTAGAGAGCTTTTTCTGATGAGCAGCTGTATTGTTTGTTAGTTTTCTCTCTTCTTTCATACCTGGATTCATACTTTTTGTCCTCTGTATTTAGAAGGACCTATTTTTTAGAGGCTAGAGCTCAGATACCATTTTAAAGAAATAAATCAGAAAGTACAGGAGCTAAAGACTTAATATAGAAATGTTAAAAACAAAGAATGAGGCCTATAGTATCTGTTTCTATAGGATGCTAATGAACTTCCTGAAGGGTCCTTGTAAGATTCTGCAGTAGATCTTTTCCACAGGTCTGTTTCTCTTCCCCTACATGCTGCTTTCTTGCTTTTGTTCTATAATGCTTTTCCCATAGCTTTTAAGCTGCCCACCCCCCTTTTTTTTTTTTTGCAGTTTTTGGCTGGGGCTGGGTTTGAACCTGCCACCTCTGGTATACGGAGCTGGCATGCTACTCCTTTGCACCACAGGCACTGCCCTGCCACCCCTCTTTTTTGAATGCTTATCCTCAAATGAGTCTAGATCTTTACGTCAACAAGCTGGCTACAGAGATGTCTTCAACGTTTGCCCTGCGTTGAGCATCATATGATGCTGGACAGCAAGGAGATGTTCACAGTCCCCAGTCCAATTCCCGATTTCAGTGCCTGTTCCCCTAACCCAGACTTTGCCACTTGTAGCTGTGGGATGTTGAGTGGGTTGCTAACCTCTTCATATCTGTACAAGGACGCTAATAAACGCACCAACCTTGTAGTCTGTGAGGATGCGATGAAATGTGTTTCAAGCCCTCACACATACTAAACACCAGCTACTAGGATGTTACTGTCATTACTGCGTTGCTGCTGCGGCGGCGGCTATTGTGCCATTACTGTGGTACAGCCGGACTCTGGTGAGTGCAATTCTCCACTCGTACTGCCCAGAGCAGAGGGACAGTTGTAGAAGCCATCACTATCTGAGGACCATGAGTAATTAAGAGTGTGTCTATGAAGTTAGCATAAGAAACTTTTAGGATATCATAGCTGAATTCAGAACAGCCTCACAGACTCTGCATACATATGCTACTGAAATACATCATGGCCAGTTCAAAGCATCAAAGTACAAATTACGGATAAAGGCATTTTCAAAGACTCGCAATACATAAGCAATACAAACTCTAATATTAGTTGTATGACTATATCTGAGTCATCAATAACAACATCAAAATATGAAAAAAAGCTCTGTTTTCATCAAGTAAGGCCATCTCTTCCTACTAATGTATTATGTCCAGGGCATGAATAGTAAAAATAAGTATGAATTGCGTAGATATTTAGAAGTTGATGATATTAACAAGTATTGTCTCAGAGTTCTAACCAGTTAGTTAAAAGAAACTTCAGTTCTGCCTGACCCCAAACTCTATCTTTGTGTCTCACAATCCTTTTCACTGCTTCTCTTACTGTATCCAGGGGCTGGAAATTGAACTTCCTTGGTGATTGCAGGCCTGCCTCAGGCTCCCTAAGGTAGATGGGCTTGGTCAGTTGCGGGATCCTTCTGGTTAAGAGTGTTACAGGGAGTTTCACAGGAACATGGTCACAGATGTCCTCAGAGATTTTCCTGTTCTGTGATCTGGGGCTCAAGGCCAGATGAGGCTTTCAGAGTCCTGTCACAGATACTCTGAACTGCTGGGGTGGGGGGGAGGCAGGCTGAGAGAAGGGGATGCAGCCTCTCTCTTCAATCTGAGGTCTGGAGTCCCAACCCTGGGCCTGGGGTTCTCTACTTGTCTTTGCCTGCAAGGTCTAATGCTCTGATGTAAATAAGATTCTGGTTGGCTTGTCGTGATAACTTTTGATAGACTTTAACGTGGAGTATGTGTACCCTAGGTGTATTTGAAAGGTTGATGATAAGTTCGTTGGGCTTTTGGTATTTCCCATAAACATTCCTTTTAAAAAGTAGTGCTAGAAATGAGACTTACAGAGTTCAGATACAAGGTAGAGTGCGGGGTGGAGGTAAGGCAATTTTGAACTAACGATTCTCCTCTTCCATGGCCGAGCTTTGTCAGAATATGCATTCGAAGGCCACTTTCATGAAAGCGAGGCAAAAACAAAAACATTAGTTAGAAATGTTTACTGGTAAAAATGCCCCCTCCTCAACACATTCAAATATAAACAGCTTTTTTCAGCTCTTGACGTTTATCTCTAGGATACATCATTAGCTGGAAAGAAAAGAATCTTTAAATAAGTTAGTGTCACTAACTGTTTTAAATGTAATTAGGATGTTTTCTTAAACTCAAAATTTACTGATAATTTTTTTTTTTTTTTGTAGAGACAGTCTCACTTTATTGTCCTCGGTGGAGTGCCGTGGCGTCACAGCTCACAGCAACCTCCAACTCTTGGGTTTAAGTGATTCTCTTGCCTCAGCCTCCCAAGTAGCTGGGACTATAGGCACCCGCCACAGCGCCCGGTTATTTTGTTGTTGTTGCAATTGTCATTGGTGCTTTAGCTGGCCTGGGCTGGGTTTGAACCTGCCAGCCTGGGTGTATGTGGCCAGCACCCTATCAACTGAGCTACGGGTACTGCCTATAGATACAATTTTTAATCAATAAGTTTTTATCCAGTATAGCAGAGATATACTAGATAAAAGTTCTTTCAGATCTTTCCCTATTAAAATAATTTTATCAGATACTGTTTGAAATGTTTATTACAATACAATAAAATACTCATCTTAAAATATTTAATCTTTTTCTATTAATAAAAAGCCAGTAAAATTCTATGTAAAGACCAATCATTTTTCACTGCATCTACTTTTCTTTTTCATTAAAAATAAAGAAAAAGTTAGATATTGGTTTATTTCCAGAAGAAATGAATTGCCACAAGATCTAACTTTTACATTTAATAATTATTTATCACACTGTAATATATTTATGTTGTTTTTAATAGAAGGATAGCAATAATAACTGCAATAGTAACTCAATCCAGACAGAGTTTGAGAAAGTCGTGCACATATTTTCCAAGTAATTTAATGTGATAGCTCCATAAAAGTTTTACACGTCTTAAAGTAACAAAACTATTTTGTAAATGTCAATATGTATAACATACTAGTTATCTTTACAATATCTTTCACAGCTTTTTAAACTTAGAATGAAATATTTTAGATAGCAACCTAAAAAGGTGCAAATGATACAAAGTTTTAAAACATTGGGAGAGGTACATTGGATAAACACCGACTCATGATTCTGGAGCACGTGGAGTTGGCCCTTGCATGGCTGGGTCAATCGCTGCTATTAAATCAAGTAGTGCATTTTTTTCTCCCTAACTTCCCCCAGAATATATTTCTCAATTTCTATGCTGAGCACCGTGTACCACTTGGAAAAACAAAAGATTCTACTTTGGAGCTACTATGAGATCCCAGCTTAAACCTCAACTGTACTGTTTTAAAAGTATGGGAATAGTAACTAGACACTTGGCTGCCTGGGGTTTTAAGAAATCCTGCCTTAAATCAGTTAAAAAAAAAATTAGTCACTTGAATCTTGGCAGAAGCCTTAATTCCCTTGAAATGTAAGGTTTGGGATAGAAAATTACAACTGTAGAACTCATTCACTTTAAGGAGAAAGAAGACAGACCGTATCTCTGTGGATTAATGTACCGAGCTCCTCTGGGGGAAGGCGGGTCTATCCAGAGTGGTGCAAATACAAAGCCAGATGTTCACATTGTCCAGCAAACATATTTCGAGAGTTAAGCTTTTTTACAAGACTATCCCATGAAAGTCTCTATTTTAAAAATGCTTCAAAATTGTAAATTATATATCTAATTCTTGAGTTTGACTTATTATTTAACTAAAGGAATTACTAATGTTAATAACAGACAACCATACAAGTTAAATATCAGCAAAGAATTTGTTAATAAAAGATATTTTAAAACCTTTTTAATGGCGAATGAAATCAATCCCTTTCATTAATTTCTGAATTCAAAAAATTTTTTAAAAGGTAGGTAGCCACCCTGCGGTGTCATGAGATAGGCTGACCTAATGCCCACAGAAGAGTGAGTGTAATGCCTCATCGTGCTAAATACATATTTTGAAACGGAGAATCTGAATCTATTCCCATTTAGCCACTGTTAGTTCTACCTTTAAAATAAACAGATTTAGGTGCAAATAGCAGTGCCGCATTTAAAAGTGGTTTAAAACTATGTCAGGGGAAACAATGGTACTGTAATGTTTCTTTCATAATTCTAACAAATTATCTAGGCATTCTATGTATCACAAGCCTCAAAAAACAACCAGGATTACTAAATTTTCTTCTGGGAATCAGACATCTAAATATATGCTGTTGAGTTGCCAATGATTAAAACCAAAGAGCTTCTATTAGATTTGATTTTATAAATAACAAATATCTAGTTCTTTTTTTTTTTTTTTTTTGAGACAGAGCCTCAAGCTGTCACCCTGGATAGAGTGCTGTAGCATCATAGCTCACAGCAACCTACAATTCCTGGGCTCAAGGAGTGCTGTGCTGTGGCATCACAGCTCACAGCAACTTCCAATTCCTGGACTTAAGCGAGTCTGTTGCCACCGCCTCCCAAGTAGCTGGGACTACAGGCGCCCGCCACAATGCCCAGCCATTTTTTGGTTGCAGCCGTCATTGTTGTTTGGTGGGCCCGGGCTGGATTTGAACCCACCAGCTCAGGCGTACGTGGCTGGTGCCTTAGTCTGTTGAGCCACAGGCCCCAAGCCAAATATCTAGTTCTTATACTAGCTCAGAGCCTTTGGTATAAGATATTTAAGGTTTTTGTGAATGAATAGTGATTTCCTTTGATTCATTATTTTTCCTGGTAAATTGCTTGATCAATGGGAAAAGTATTTGAGTGCACTGGGAGCCAGGGTGTTAAAAGGGTCAGAGTATGGGGGAGGGTCAATGTTCCAGTGGTCTCAGTGGGGCACAGGAACTGAGTGTGGCAATATCAACACACAGCTCTTACACGGGGGAGGTGCCAGGGCCAACAGCAACACCAACACCACATGCAGTGTTTCCCTTCCACAAGTGTGTGAATTTCCTGAGGATCACATCAAAATCAGATTCCAGTAGAAGGTTTAAGTATGAGGCCTGATAGTCTGTCTTTCTAACAAGCTCCCAGGAGATACTGACCCAGCAGAGCCACTTTGAGAATCAAAAGTAATCGTACTGACACTGCTCTTCCTGTCCAGAAATGAGATGGGCAGGTCGGAAGTAGGAGACCCAGGCTTTTGCAGTGAGACTGCTATTAAGCACCTCTGTGAATGAAAATTGTCTAAGGGACCTACTGTCTCCTATAAAATTGCAGGTTTGGACAAGGTGACGCAGCAGGCCCCTTTGGGGTTATAAATATTTATAGATTTTTTAGATAACCTTACTTTTTTTTTTTTTTAAGACGGTCTCACTATGTCACCCTCGGTAGAGTGCCATGGCATCACAGCTCACAGCAACCTCAAACTCTTGGGCTTCAGCAACTCTCTTGCCTCAGCCTCCCAAGTAGCTGGGACTACAGGTGTCCACCACAACGCCCGGGTATTTTTTGTTGCAGTTGTCCCTGTCCTTTGAAAGGCCCGGGCGGGGTTCGAACCTGCCAACCTCAGTGTATGTGGCTGACACCGTCACCACTGTGCTACGGGCACCAAATCACCTTACTTCTATTTTGGCTGCTGTCTTCTATGTTTTCTCTCATAAAGGAGTAGGAAAAATCAAGAAAGGAGTTCTTACTGGACTGTACTACTCCCAGAGCTCCTTGTTTAGGTGTCCTTTGATTCTTTGAGCTAAGATGATAGCTATTTCTTGTAAATGCAGATTTCCACACTCCTCCTCCATAATTCTTGGAACACTATTCAGATTTGTATTTTCCTTTAAGGACATTGCTGGGGTTAATGGTTGCCTACATAAAAATGTAGCTCCTAATATTTTACATTTTTCAGAGGAGCTGTAATATCTTTAAACGGAGATGATCCTTTCTTTAAAGCCAATCTCAGAAAATGACCCCTGCTAATGTGGCAACGGTGGGTAATGGTTTAAACTTCCTTTAACAGGGAATAAATCCTTTCCTTTCTCTAAGTAGAATTTGAATCAGTTTCCTCCTGTTTATCCCCAATATCGACGGAGACGACTGAATGGTGCAGACTAAGCTATATGCTCAGTAGTGAGAATTAGAGCAAAATAAAGCTCTCAGGGGTATCCACTGTCTATTAAGTCTAATACTTTTAATTTCTTTGGAGACAAATGCTTCCTGTGACCTCAATGGAAGGATTTATAGGTAATAAGGAGAAGAATATTATAGAAAACACATTAAGCAGTTGCTCATCTTCAGGGGTAATAAAGTTTGAATCCACATCAGCTCTCTGTGTCTTTGCTCAACGGCCTTGAATTGGTTCTCTTCCTAGTGGCTTAAGAATGCATGTTCAAATTAACACTTAGAGTACCAAAAGCATATCTAAGCAATATGGCTAGGCTCTTTGTTTACTAATATAATCTTCATAATTTGAGAGGTAAACACCTTTTCTTTTCTTTTTTTTTTCTCTGAGACAGAGTCTCAAGCTCTCACCTGAGTAGAGTGCCATGGCATCACAGCTCACAGCAACCTCAAACTCTTTTGCCTCAGCCTCCCAAGTAGCTGGGACTACAGGCCACAACGCCCGGCTACTTTTTGGTTACAGTTGTCATTGTTGCTTAGCAGCCCTGGGCCGAGTTCAAACCCGCCACCTTAGGTGTATATGGCAGGCATCCTTGCTGACTGAGGTACAGGCACTGCCCAAAGTAAACACCTTTTCTTTGAATTGGAGTTACTATCCAGAAACCAGACTCTCAGGGAAGACTGTGTTCCTGAAGGTTATGTATCTTATCTCTGAGTGAGCCTAAAGAAATCAGATTAGCCAACTAGACTGCAAGGTAAAGGAAAGAAGCTTTTGACCAGCAGGAAAAATTTGTGAATAATTGAACTAAGCATTTTGGAAATTACCTAATTAAGGATTAAAGTACTTTGTTTTTTTCTGGAATATGTATGACATCTCTTAACTTATTCAGCTCAACAAACAAGTGAACAAACACCAACAAATCCAGTAAAATCTTTTTTTTTTTTTTTTTTTTGTGGAAACACATCTGCTTTGTAATAGTCAAAAGAAAAGTTCGAAAACATGTTGTGGGTGAAAGATTTTACCAATGATCTCTCAAAGGGCATGTTCGTAGTGCACGCCTAAACACACAATACATATACAAACTGACCTGGAATGCCAGTCACCCGATTATCTGTTATAATTGTTGGGTCACCATTTTTCAACTTGTTACCTTTTACAAATATATCTATAGACGTGCATTCTTAATCAGCAAAAATGATTTGATCGTTGTCATCCTCAGCTACCGAGAGTTTCTGGCACTCTGGGAAGAGCACACTTCTGACTTCGGACCGTCACTGCTGACTGAGCCTCCTCCGAAGAACGGCAGCTAGTGCCTGTCTGGGCTCATTTACTGCGGAGGCTCCACTCCTGGGAGGATGTGGCTGGAGGACCACAGGGAAGCCTGAGCTGCCCACCCTCTTGGGCGTATGTGAGGTTGAGGAAGTGGTGGGTCTTGACACTCGGTGCAGGCTGGGGACTCTGATTCCTTTTTCAGAGTTGAGTCTTGCCAGGCTTTTCTCTCCATGATGACCCACTGCAGCCGCAGGGGAGGTCGGGCTGGCCTTGCTGAGGGAACACGGCGACAGTGGCAACCCTCCGCTGAGCCTCCCGAGCCTCAGGAGCTGCTCCCTGGCTTGACTCAACGCCTCCGTCAGCTCAAAGCGTTCTTCACACTCTCTCCGCACTGTTTCCTGAAGAAAAGTGTTCTGAAAAGAGAAGGGGGAAAGCAGTGCAGCCTTAAACAGTGTACGTGAGTGGAGAGTTAGGACAGAAACCGAGAACTGAACCGGAAATCAGAGGGCTGATATTTGATAGCCTCTGTGAGTCTCTGCCACGTGGGGCGGACAAGTCAAAAATGCAAAATACTTGTGAAGGTGGAAAGGACGTGAAGACAGCATTTGATTCAATCCTTGTGGTTTGTGGCAGAGGAATCAAGAACTGGAGAGTCTGAGTGACCTGTCCAGGGTCACCTAGATGGTGGGGGGGGGGGCTGGGGACAGAACCCAGGACTTCTAGTGCCTACTACATTAGCATTTTCCCTTCTCTGCCTCATGTCTCGGACCCTGATGCCCAATAGCTAACCTGTATAGAGTCATGAGATATGTTACCTTATGGTAAAAGCACTGTGATATGTATGATGAACAGGTAAAACTGCTTCAATGATAAGGTTGGAAGAATAACAGAATATAACAGCTGTATCATTTAAACAATACTATGTTACTTATCTCATGTTTTCTCAATGGAACTCAAAGATGCCTACCACTTGCCATTCTGTAAGAAGACATCCCCAAATCAAGAACGCCTGCTGTTAACTGCATTCAGCATTTATCAGATTACTAGTAGCTGTAGTGGACATAGTCCCTGCCCTCACCAAGTTTGAACAGAGCTGCCTTTTACGCTAATAGCATCTGGACCCAGGGCGGAAGCTGTGGGGTTTAAATAAAGAACTTTTTAATAGACCTTTCTGGAGGACAGTGAAGGGTGGAAATCTCACTTGGTGGGGATATACTGGAGCAAATTTAAGCTTCAAATGTGTGACTGGACCAGAGATCATTAAGGCTCTTTTAAATTCTAAGAGTCTACATTTCTAGTTGAGGAGTTACCCATCTTTCAACTATGGGGTTCATCAAAATTACTTCAAGGCCCATGGTAAAAATTAGGTCTTGGATTGCCCCAGTGGCCTGATGTTCATGTTTGCAGGATGTCAAAAAAGAGGTTGAAAAGTAAACAATTCGAAGTAGGTGCTAATAAGTAAACAGGATTTAAAAGGTTATATATCATAGAAATCATCAACTCCAAATGAATTTCCATCAGGGTAGCTTGTTTGTATAAGCGGCCAAGGCATTCTTGACTCTCAGTGGAAAAATCCTCGCTAGGGGCTGACTGGTTACTCTGCTGTCAGTGGAGCTAAATAACGAAGCTCTAGAGAAAGGAGCATCTTCCTGGCTTTGAGTTTCTTGTGATCATGGACCAGAACTCTATTCAATCCTGAATTTGGTAATCAAAATCGAGGAGTAGAGAGCAATTCCAGATTAACCAGTTGCACAGTAATTTTCTAAGAAATCAGCTGCATATCTGGGTCAAACAAAGCCTCATCTTTTACATATGCTGTTTACATACCTACATGATTCAGATACTTTTAAAACATCATGAATTAACCACTTGCTCCCGGTCACTTTTTTTTTTTTAGAGGAATTGGAGAGCAAGGATGGTATTTGCGGCTTTATCACCTGGTTCTCATTAACTCTACCTGAAACATTGGCTGAAAAGGTGGAGAGGCAGGATCAGAGAGGAAGAGTAATATGGTGCCATGTTAGGTGGTATCCCATTGACGGCTCCCAGCGATTATATTTGACAGACAGAGACAGTGAAGCTCAGCCTGGCTCTGCAACTTGCTGAGAGCAACCAAGTTCTGAGGTGGAGCCCTGCCCAGCTCCAGAGCCCTGCTAAATGCTGCCTACACCTAAATTAGTTATCTAATTCATTACATCAACCACCATCTTGGGGCCATCTTGTTCTGGGACATTGAAATCATAAAAAACAGTAAGACATTTTTATTTGGTTTTGCCTAAGTTTTCTAAACTCTATCAATCACAAGTGTCTTTTAAGAGGGGAAAAATCCAATGTAATATTTTTTTGTCCACTAGTAGAGTAAGCTGGCAAAATGCATTGAAGTGAATTATTTCAGTGGCTTTCAATAAGCTAGTATAAAAATACCCTTGATTAAGAAGGGTATTTTTCTTATTTTATGAGGAAGCTTATTTTATTTGAATATGTAAAAAAAATGGAGAGCAGTGAACATTGAGGCTAACAGGCCGGTGACGTGAGTAACGGGCATGATGGTCTAGAAGGATAGGGAGGATGTGTGATGGCAAGAGTGATCACTGAATGAAGAATAAAAGTCAATTTACTAAGATTAAATCAGTCTCAGAGGAAAGGAACAGCGCGCTACAGAAAACACCCATAAAGTGAGTCACGTAAAAGCTATTTCAGGCAAGTGACACTCCACTACAGAGAATGTGAGAAGAACAGGAACCAAAAGATGTCTTCACAGCAAGTGCAATGGGAACCGAGTGCCAGCAGACGCAGGCTGAACGTGCCCCGTGCTCTGTACCAGGCCCGAAATGTCACGGAATGACCAGCATGGTTTCTACGCCCTTCCTGGATGTATTCCAGAGTGGGCACACAGCCAGCCGGCCAGGGGGAGGGCTGCTGACCACTCTGCTCTGGAACTCATCCTTCTTCAAGGCTATTAGCCTTCAGGACAAAGGACTAACTCTCTCTGTTCCGTTATTTCCAAAACCTGGAGAATCTCTAAACTGAAAACAGGGTCCAAAATTGGGACTTCTATTTTTTCTGTGCCAAAAACTATGAAATGTTAGGTGGATCTCATTATATCTTCCTAACTCTGCCCCTAGTACCTACTTCTTTCTCTAAAATCAAGATTATAACAGTTTTGTCCAACAGGCAGCTCAGATGTTATAATTTATTCATTCATGGGATGAAAAAACTGGAAACCTGACCCTGCAAGTTCAGGGGACTGCTGTTTCCCGGGTGGAGTGCGACAGGGCGTGCCTGGAGGACATTTGGATATGTCTGGACTCAGTAGACACAGTCGTGGAGAATTCCACCATACATGAAAAGGATCATCCCCTCATGGGTAGATTGTTTTCAGCAATTTAGGCAGGAGAAGAATTAGGTTGTTGCAGAATTTTAGTATGTTTTCATTGGGCAACGTGGAAAAATGTACAAGATGGAATATGTTCGGTAAGATTGAAAACCTTGCATAGCGTTCTATATTTTAGATAAAATTATCTTTGGTTATTTTTTAGCATGGTAAAAATAGTACTGGATTGCAAATAAACTGGAAGTCACAATGAAAAGGAAGGCATGAGCCAGGTGAAGGTGTCATAGGGTTTTTCAGGCAAAGTGAGCAGGGAGTACAAATGCGTGGCAGTGAGGGAGGGAGGGACACAGCTGGGAACAAACTGTGTCTTAATACGACTCAGGGGCAGGTGTGGGAGGTGAGGAGAGACCAGAACTCAGGGTGGAAAGAGCAGGGTCAAATCAAGAAGGAATTTGGCAACATGTTAATACCAGAGTTACAACTTCATTCTGAAGTTGTGAAGTCAGTGGAAAGGTTATTTCAAGCAGGGGCTGTCATGGTCACATCTGCACGAAAGGAAGGTCCCTTTGCCAGCTCTGTGGAAATCAGCCTCTAGTTAGGCAGGTTGGGAGGCAGGGCAGACAGATAGTAGAAGCCTAAGGTTTTCTCTCCTTTTTTTTTTTTTTTTTTTTTTGTTGCCCTCGGTAGAGTGCTGTGACGTCACAGCTCACAGCAACCTCCACTTCTTGGGCTTAGGTGATTATCTTGCCTCAGCCTCCTGAGTAGCTGGGACTACAGCCGCCCGCCACAACACTCGGATAATTTTTTTTGTTGCAGTTTGGCCGGGGCTGGGTTTGAACCCGCCACTCTTGGTACATGGGGCCGGTGCTTTACTCGCTGAGCCACAGGCGCCGCCCGAGCCTGAGGTTTTCATGGAGAAGGTAACCTACCCTCGATAGGGGTGGTCTAGAGGAGGGAGGACTGGCTCCTGGATCCTTAAACGAGGAGCATCATCTCCAGCTCTCTCTGTAGCATTTTCAGTGAAGGCCACTTGGAATAGGCTTAAAATATGGCTTAATTGCACTCCCACTGAGTAGGTAAATGCCAAAATGAAAATACAAATTAGCTCACCATCTGTTTGAAACTTATATTTTAAAAAATGGCCAATTTCTCTCACTCTTTGCAGTGTAAGAGTGGTTTATTTTTATGTTTGTTTTCATTTTTATCCTCGGAGACAGCTGGGTTGCTTTCAATTCCAAAAAGAGTGGAAGGAATGAGAGCAGGCTTCACTGGGCAACTTGGTTGTTCTGAAGGTGAGAATCCTGTCTGTGATGGGAATTAGCTGTATTTGGTATAATTTGGGGAAATAAGCCAGGAAAGCAAGTCCTCAGTGAGGGTGGAGGGCTGATGTGGAAGGAAATTCTGTGGAACAGGTGTAGCAGCCAGAAAGATAAGTAGGAGTTAGCAAAGGATGTGCACGGCCTTCATTCGAAGGCTTCTGTTTAAGTAATCCGATCAGCCCAGAACACCGCCGGGGCAGTAGAAAAAAGCAGTAGAAACTGCCTTTTGGTAAGGCAGGAATGAAAATCTGAGAAAATGTCCAGGAAGGAAGTAAGGTGGATGTCAGTCTGGTTGTTTTCAAAATTATATTTCCATGCTTGCAAACATAACAAAACCAACGATGGCAGATATCAAAGCAAAAGTTCGAGAAACAGAGAACAATAATCCCTGAGGCTGGTATTCTCCAAGAGCAGGTGTTCAGGGTAGGGAGGAAGAGCCCGTGTATTCAGGATTTACTTTTCTAAGTCAATAATCCAACTTCAACTGAGGTTTAATTAATATTAATTGAACACACAATATGGCTCTTCTTTCTTTCTTTCTTTTCTTTTTTTTTTTTTTGAGACAGAGTCTCACTGTGTCACCCTCGGTAGAGTGATGTGGCATCACAGCTCACAGCAACTTCAAACTCTTGGGCCTAAGCTGGTGGTTCTCAACCTTCCTAATGCCACCGCCCTTTACCCACAGGTTGAGAACCAGCAATTCTCTTGCCTCAGCCTCCCAAATAGTTGGGACTACAGGCACCCGCCACAACGCCTAGCTTTTTTTTTTTGCTGTAGTTGTCGTTGTTCGGCAGGCCCCAGCCGGGTTCGAACCTGCCAGCCCCAGCGTATGTGGCTGGTATCGTAGGTGCTGAGCTATAGGTGCTGAGCCTCTGTTTCTTCTCATTCTTCCATTTTCTGGCATCCCCCCTCCATCCTGGAGACTCCTAGTCTGAGCACCGTTCTGCCCCAAGGCGAAAGCCCTCTGCTTCTCAGTTCACTAGTCCTCCTGCCAACCAAATCTGGGAGTAGTCCCTGGCCCCTGAAAGCTTTCCTCATCCTCCCCTGCTCCTGTGGGGCCAGAGGTTAGAGAACCTCCCTTTACTATCTTACTCTCTGGAAAAGATACAGATGCTCTAATTTATTATGTCCCAAAGCTGAAAATCAATCACTCGTTTAGTAATTTACTAACCAGTACTTGGGTTCCTACATTCTCCGAGATGGACCTGCTAGAGAACTGTATGCCTTTTTCTCTCTATTGATTAAATATGTAAATATAATAATAAATATAATAAACACACATCTTAAAACTAAGCAAATCCCTCTTGCAAATAAGCTCTCTGTGCATGAAAATATCCTATATTCTAATATTTAATCTTAGAGTTCATATAAATTCTTCCTTGACAGATTAATAAACTTTCTTATATAAATAGGGTTTCTTCGTTTTTTTCTAAAAAAGTAGATTTTACATTGGAAAACTATGCAAAAACATCAAAAAAGTTTAAAATCACCTATGATTTTATAGTGTATAAAAGTATATAAGAAGTGAAACTCCTACCTATCTTTTCCTCTCCCCATGGCAACCTGTTAATGGTTTGGAGGTAAATCCTTCCTTGACTTTTTCCTATCATCTGTCTGTATCTGTAACCCTAAAGAGATACATATGTACTGTCCTTTTATGTTTTTTAAACAAAAACAGGTCCAGGATGCCAAAAGATGGTCAGGTGAACCAAGATAAATGACAAAAATAGCTGTTAGAATCAAAGAAAACACAGATTAACATTCCTTTAGCCCCACTTTGACACCCAAAAAGCTCTGAAAAGAAACAAAATCGTAACATTAGGTTTGGTGATAAAATCTGGACTCATAATTGTATTGTTTAGTTATCCCATGTAGTATGAACATTCACACATTTATTGCAGAATACTAATGTCATCGCATGGGGGCACTGGCCTAGGTCTCTGGAAGCTATAAGCACTATACTAACTTTTTTTTTTTTTTTTTTTTGAGACAGAGTCTCACTATGTCCCCTTGATAGAGTGCTGTGGCGTCACAGCTCACAGCAACCTCAAACTCTTGAGCTTACACGATTCTCTTGCCTCAGTCTTCCAAGTAGCTAGGACCACAGGTGCCCACCACAACACCCGGCTATTTTCTGTTGCAGTTGTCATTGTTGTTTAGCTGGCCTGGGCCAGGTTTGAACTCACCAGCCCCAGTGTTTGTGGTTGGTGCTGTAACCATTGTGCACAGGTGCTGAGCCATATATACTAACTTTCTAAACTTCAACCTAGTTTGAATTCCATATATACCTGAACCCAAAGTTTTCAGATAAGGGACGGTGGACCTATAGAGGCCACATGTTCCCGTTTTTAAATACTGCACTTTCTTTGGAGTCCTAGGTAGAATTCTCTTCTGATTTTCTTCCTACTTCACTAGAATTGCCTTCTTTGTCACCATTGCTAGATTCTCCTCCTCTTCCCGGCCTCCAACATCTGGTGTGCCTGTTCTCAGTTCTCTGCTCGGTTACCTCATTCCCTGGGTAGTCTCGGTCTTCGGGCTTAAGTATCAGCTACACGTGGATGTCTCCAAAATCAACGCCTGCAGCTGGCCTTTCCCAGGGACACGGTGCCTCGTCAACACCTTCATCTGGATATCTAATAGGCATGTTAAGATTTACATGTCCCGGATAAAAGCCTTGAGATTTCTCCTCCATTGCGTTCCTTTCCTAGAATCTCCCACCTCAGTAAATGGTACTTGCACTCACTTAGTAGCTGAGATTTCAAACTTTGGACTTATCCTTGACTCCTCTTGTGCTTTTCTATTCCCTCATCCATTAACAATTCCTGTTGCTTTTACATCTATTTAATTTAATTTTATTTATTTAATTTTTTTTAACTGAGCCCATTCTGCTACAGAAATTCCACCTTTAAAATTGGTTCTGAAATTTGGTCACTTCTCACCTCCTTGACAATATGACCATTAATGCTTGTTTAGACCTCACCAAAGCCTTAGGACAGGGCTCCTTGCTTTCATGTTCACCATTTCAACCTAGATTTTATGGAGAAGTCAGAGTTACCCTCTAAAAGTAAGTCAGAGCATGTCACTTCTTTGTTCAGAGTTCCTAGGCGGCTTTCCCTCACACTTAGAAGAAAATCCAAAGTCCTTACCATAGCCTACCAAGACTCCAACTGAACTGGCCCCTGCAACCTGATCTCTCACTGTTCTCGCTCTCTGTGTTGCAGGGATGCTTGCTGACTTCCTTGTGCTTCCTTTCTTGAAGGTTCCCAGGATCCTCCGAGCTGCAGGGTCTTTCCACTCAACCATTGCTTGGCCTGGAATGTTCTTTTCCTCACTTTAGGTCTGCTTCACTATTATTTCCTGAGTCCTCTGACAAGCCCATGTAATACAGCATCCCTTCTTCAGAACTAACCTTCACCCTACTTAATTTTTTCTTAGTATCTATTAAAAAACAACAACAACAACAAAACTGTTTACTATTAAATGATCATCTACACAACTGTGGTGGGAGCATAAGTGTGCACTGATACTTAGGCTTGCTTCTGGGACTTTGTGGCTTTATGAACGACCTCTCTTCACATTCAGACTTGAGGAATAGACAGAAGTCCCAGGCACCTGTTACTAATGTTTAATCTAGAATTGGCTTTGTCCATGTTTTTATTTCTCATAATTTTAAAAAAAGATCTCATTAGGGTTCATATTCTGTCGTTTATTTACTTATAGCTTTCCTGATTTTTCTTCTATATCCTTGACCTTTACCCTTGACTCTGCTGCCTTCTCTTCCAAGTCCTTTTTATACTTTATTTCTTTCCATTATTTTAAATTTTTAAAAATTCAAGTGATACATTACACATAGTTAAAAAGTAAAATAGTACTATAAAACTTAAGAATGAAAAAAAGCATTCGTTCACACTTCCAAGTCCTGTTTCCCAGGAAAAACCATTTTCAGTTTTAAAGCTGTTTCTTCTGATATTTACTTCCATATTTCAAAATAACATCATTATACAGCTATCTTGTGGTTTTCAATTCTGAATATTACCTGTTGAGACCATGGAATGGAAGACAAGGGCTTAGCTTTCTATGCCAATTCCTGACACATGCTTCTCCTTCCCCATCCTCATATTTCTATCACAAGTTTTAGCCAAATCTACGTCCTTCTTTATATAATCATATGAATGCATGCACATGTGAGCCACTCAAGGTACCATGATTACACTTCTTTCTTGCACAGCTTTCTTCTAGAGTTATTGTCTTGTTATTTATCTTCTTATATTTCTAGGTGTTGATTTCACCCAACTCACAGAAGTGTAAATATCCAGTGAACTTGTTCAGACACTCCATGTAAGCGATCAACTTCTCTTTGTTTTGGGGGGCACACCTATCAGAACCCTCCATTCTTCTGCTCAACTTGGCCTGCCTGTTCTGTAAACCTGACACCCCCTCCTCCCATCATGCTAGGGATTCTTTCCACCTCTCTCCCTTGCTGGAACCCTCATTTCCCGACTCCTATATCTTCTCCATTCTTAGTTACTCCCACATGTGGTGTCATACACTCTCCAACAGCTTCTTGAGAAAGGCTGCAAGGGTAGTATTATTTTTGAAAACTCTAATTCTGCAAATATCCTTATTGGACACTTACACTCGATGGGTCATTTGGTAAGATATAAAATTCTAGGCAGGAAATCATTTCCGTTTGGAATTTGACAGGCCTTATCTTCTATTTTTTATGGTTATTAAGGATTCTAATACCATTTTGGTTCCTGATCCTTTTTAAATGATCTACTTCCGTCCCCCCTCCAGAAGCTTTTAAGTACTTTCATTATCCTCAGGGTACTGACATTTCAGGGTAAAGTGCCTTGATGGGTTACTTTGCCTTCAGTCCTTGGAAATATCCTTGAATTAGTTCTGCATAGTTTCTTCCCTTATATTTTCTCTGTTCTCTCTTTTTGGAACTTCTATTTTATCCTGGCTTGATCGTTTATTTACTTCTCTACATCTCTGCTTTTCTCTTCTAAGTTCTGGGAGAGTTTTCATTTTTATCATCTATCTCAAATATTTTATTTCTTTCCCCCCACTTCAGTTCTTACATTTACATACTCATCCTTTTTTGTCATAGTAAACTTGTTCAAGTTTAATGGATACAATATGATCTCTTTTCTCTCCAAAGGTATTAATTATACCTTTAGTCCCAGAAGCTCTCTTTTGCTCACTGTGCTGTTCTGCATCTGCTTCTTCTTGGTTCTTTTTGCTTATTTGTTTGTTTCTGCTTTCAGCCCTTCATATTAGACATGTTCCTCAAAATATTTGATGATCCTTCACAATTCATGTTTAAAAACAAGTCCCCAAAATGTTACCAGAGGCTCTATGTGCCCCCTGGCTTATTAGCTGGCATACTTCTGAGTAGTCAGATTCAATATGGAGATAGCCATTTCATCGGGATCCCCAGCTGTCAGTGCCAACAGTTCTTTTCTGTTGGGTAGCTCATTTCTCAAGAGAGGGCTCTTCCAGTTCTGTGGCTATTAACATATAAGTCTGGTTGCTCATACGTATGTGAAAGGCTCTGGGAGGTCTCACCATTTAATATGCACACTTTCTATCTAGCTCTTGCTTCATCCCATATTCTGACACCTTTCATACGCAGGCGCAGTACCTTTTTCCTTCATTTTTGCTCAAGAGTGAACCTTGGGTATTATTCCACCAAGATGGTGCATAAGGGCTGCTTGGGGATTGGGAGGACATTTGAGGGTCCTATTTGTTCCTTTATAATCCATCGAACAGTCCTGTTTTCAGCCCCGCTCTTCTGTTCTTTCAGAGATACAGGCATGACTTGGAGATATTGCAACTTCAGATCACTGGAATAAAGTAAATTTCACATTAAAGTGAGTCACACAACATTTTTGGTTTTCCAGTGCATAGAAAAGTTGTTTGCACTGAATTGCAGCCTATAAGTGTGTAACAGCATTATGTCTAAAAAACAATATTCATACCTTAATTAAAAATGCTTCATTGCTAAAAAATGCTAACAATCATTCTAAACCTTTCTGCTGTGGGATCTTGCCTCCATGTTGATGGCTGACTGATCAGGGTAGTGGTTGTTGAGGTTGGGGTGGTTGTGACAATTTCTTAAAATGAGACAACAGTGATGCTTGCAGCATTAATTGACTCTTCTTTTCATAAAGATTTCTCTATAGCATGCCATGCTATTTGGTAGCATCTTACCCACAGTAGAACTTTTAAAATTGGAATCCATCCTCTCAATCTATCCTTCATTGACTAAGTTGATGTAATCTTCTAAATCCTTTCTTGTCATTTCAACATTGCTCATAGCATCTTCACCAGGAGTAGATTCCATTTAAGAAACTGTTTTCTTTGCTTGGCCATAAAAAGCGATTCCTCATCTGTTCAAGTTTTGTCACAAGATTGTAGCAGCTGAACACCTTCAGCCTCCACTTCTAATTCCAGTCCTCTTGCTATTTCCACTAAATCTGCAGCTATTTCTTCCACTCAGATCTTGAACCTATCAAAGACATGCAGGAGGACTGGAATCAACTTCTTCCAAACTTTTGTTAATGTTCATCTTTTGACCTTCTCCTATGAAACACAAATGTTCCTAATGGCATCTAGAATGGTGAATCCTTTCCCGAAGGTTTTCAATTTACTTTGCCCAGGTCCTTTAGAAGAAATACTATTGGCAGCAATAGCCTTATGAAATGTAGTTATTAAATAATAAGACTTCAAAGTCAAAATTACACCTTGATGCTTAGGCTGCAGAATGGATGTTGTGTTAGCTGGTGTGAAAACCACACGAATCTCCTTGTACATCTCCATTGGAGTTCTTGGATGACCAAGTGTATTGTTAATGAACGGTAATATTTTGAAAGGAATCTTTTTTTTCTTAGCAGCAGTTCTCCACAAGGGGCTTCAAATAGTAACCCATCCTGTAAACAGATGTGCTTTATTGTTCCATTTATGGAATACAGGCAGAGTAGATTTAGCATAATTCTTAAGGGCCTTAGGACTTCCAGAAAGGTAAAATAAGCATCGGCTTCAATTTCAAGTCATCGGCTGCATTAGCCCCTCCTGAGAGAGTCAGCCTGTTCTTTGAAGCATCGAAGACAGACATTGACTTTTCATCACTAGCTATGACAGTCCTAGATGACATCTTCCCATATAAGGCTGTTTCATCTACACTGACAGTCAATCATTCAGTGCAGCCAACTTCATCAGTGATCTTAGCTAGGTCTGGGTAACGTGCTGCAGCTTCTGTGGACACATCAGAATTTGCTGCTTCACTTTGAACTTCTATGTTATGAAGATAGCTTCTCTCCTAACCTCATGAACCAGCCTCTGCTAGCTTCAAACTTTCCTTCAGTGGCTTCCTCACTTCAGCCTTCAGAGAATGGAAGAGAGCAAGGTCCTTGCTGTGGACGAGGCTGTGGCTTAGGGGAATATTGTGGCTGATTTGATCTTCCATCCACACCTCTCAAATGTTCTCAATATAAGCAGTACAGATGTTTTACTTTCTTACTATTTGTGTGTTCACTGGAGTAGCATTTTTAATTTCCATTGAGAACTTCTCCTTTGCATTTGTAGCTTGGCTAACTGCCTCACACAGAGGCTTGGCTTTTGGCCTGTGTCAGCTTTCTACATGCCTTCCTCTCTAAGCTAAATCATTTCTAGCTTTTGATTTAAAGTGAGAAATGTCTGGTTCTTTCCTTAAATTGAACACATAGTGGCTATAATAGAGTTAATAACTGGCCTAATTTCTGTATTTTTGTGTTTTAGCAAGAAAGGAGGCCTGAGGAAAGAGAGAGATGGGGGATGCTGGTTTTTCTAGCAGTTAGAGCACACACATTCATCAGTTAAATTTGCTGTCTTATGTGGGCACCGTTCTTGGTACCCTCCCCAAATTACATTAATAACATCAAAGATAGCTGGTCACAGATTAACAGAACAGATATAATAATAATTAAAAAGTTTAAAAAATTACAAGAATTTCAAAATGTAACGTGCAGACGTGAAGTGAGGCACATGTTGGAAAAATGCCGCTGAGACTCCTATGTGATGCAGGTTTGCCACAAACCTGAAATTTGTAAAAAACACAGTATCTGCAAAGTATAATAAAATAAAGCACAATAAAGGAAGCTAGGCCTGTGTGTAGTTTCTCCAGTGTTCTGCCCATAATCAGATTTGCTCCCTGCTGGGTCCACCCCATCCTCACCCCGCACAGGCATTGGGTTTCTCTATTTATACACTGCAAAGTCAGTTACCTCTCAGCCTCTTGCTTTCCTTTTTCCAAAATTTTGTGAACATTTTTTTTTTCATGTAGTGTCAATGCCTGTCTTGTTCTTTGGGTTGTCATGGACTTACTTTTTATTAATTTATTGTCATTTTAGTCACAATGGGATGAAGTAGAGAGAAACGTGTATGCAATTCTCCATATTTAACTAAGAGTATTATTTTCAATTTTTGAACCCCATTCATCTTCACTATATGGCTGCAGAAACTGTGGAATTTAAAACTTCTGCCCCCCTTTTCTGCCTTATCTATGGTGGTAGAACAACAAAATATTGAACTCTCTGTGTTGATTTTCCTTCTGTGGTGTATGTGAGCTGTTTCTATGAATTTACCACATTCTTCTTCTGATCACAACAAGGTCCCTAACAGGGGGCCACACCGTGTTGACCAAACATGGGACTGGTAGTAAAGAAAACTGCAGTCAAGAAGAATGTGACCATTCTGACTTGGTTTCGATGGTGTGGGCTGCTCTCTAACACATTAACTTTCTCTTCTCCCTTCTGACTTCCTTCTTTCCTTTCTTTTCTTTTCTTTCTTTCCTTTCTTTTTTAATGTTCCAATTTTTTTTAATGTGTGTCTTTTTCCCAGCAAAAATTTTCAGAGGCTCCTTCGTTCACATTTACATTTCCCCAACAGGTGTATTTTCCATTTTCTCTCCTCTTGTTGACCTGTACCTTTTGTTGCTCTGCCCATGGCCCTTGCTGATTTTGTGGATGACCCCATAACTCCTGCTCCACTTTTAGAAAGTACATTTTGCCCTTAGAGGCTTTGCCTTTCCTCTTATCGTGAGAACTTTCCTCATACAATTACAAACAAAGGCCACCCACTCTTTGGCCTCTTGAAAGAGAATAGGGCTTTCCTTCCCTTAATTAGCCTCCTTATTAGACCATTAATTTATTTTCATTCTAACAGAAGTTTATTCTCTACTTAAATACACCTTTATTTCTCCAGAATCTGAGAAATTTCAAGTGTCTGGAATAATCAAAAAAAGTGGTGCTTTTATTTTACATGCTGCAGCCTCTATTTTTTTCTGGCTCATAAATCCTGCCCCTTTTATTGGGTTATTTCTTATTTTTATAAGCATTTTCTGGATGTTGGCATGCTGTTGCAAACAAGCAGCCTTAATTATTTACTCTTACTTAATTTTGAGGTGATATTTTGGTAACTTAAAGTAGAAAATTCAGTCTTCCCTCCTAACCTCCACCAAAGGAAGTTGTTCCACTTCCTAAGTACATTCTTAATTAGCTTTTCTTTACTTCTGGGATGATCCTTTTCTCATATCTAGTAATGATCCATGAACATTTACATGCCAACCCAATGTCTTAAATCTTTCACTCCACATTAGAAAAAAAAAAAACAAACTTCAAAGTGGTTTCCTTTCACAACTAATGAGCAGGAAGACTTCCACATGGAGCTCCTTTAGCTTGATGAAAAAATTCACTCCTCACTTTTAGTCTAGTTTCTCTGGCTGAAATCACATCCAGAAACCCCGTGATCAGAAGCCTTGAAAACAGCCCTCAGTGAGCCTTCCCCTCTGACACTCACACCGTCCTACAGTCCTTCCCCTGGGGTGCGGTTGGACTTGCTATCTCATTTGTAACAACTGAAACACAACAGAAGCAATGGCGTGTCACTTCTGAGACTAGGTCACAGAATGACTGTAGCTTCTGTCTCGGCACCGTCTCTCTTGTTCTTGGTCACTTGCTTGCCCTGAGGGAAGCCGGCTAACATACTACAGCTCAGCTATGGAGACAGGCATGTGGCAAAGAGCTGGAGGAAGCTTCTGGCCACTAGTCTAGGAGGAAATCCTGCCAGCAACCTGGAAGCCAGTGCCCCCAGCAGAACCTTTAGATGACATGCCAGTCTCAGTGAACACCCTGACGCCAGCCTCCTGAAAGGCCTTGAGCCAGAGGCACCTACCCAAGCCATGCTCAGATTTCTGACTCATCGAAACTATGAGATAATAAATGCTTGCTGTATGAGGTCACTAACCTTGAAGGTAATTTGTCACACAGCAATAGATAACTAATAACGGGCTCTTCAGGCAAATTTTCTAACTTTTAGTCTATGCTTTTTATGTGATGAATTTCTGTTTAGATCATTCTTTCCCTGGATATTAATTTAATTACTCATAAACGATTCTCTTTAAATTCCTCTTTGAGAGCAGAAGTAGCAACTGCCCGTCTCATTCATAATTACGTCGCCAGTGCTCACTAGCACCACGCTGGTACCTTGACAGATGCTAATAAAGAATGACTGAATTTGACCCTTCTGTTTTTTCCTATTTGACCTAGTTCTCCTTACTTTCTATATTATCATTTCCTTCGGGATTTACAAGTTAGAAAACCTGCTGGTCTAGGTGCCTGGCCCTTTCCCTCCTTTAACTTGCTGTTCCTTCTCTCCAGCTCCACGTCAGCATCGGTCAGCATCACCTCTCTCTTTGTGGGGTTTCTCCCGTGGAGCTGAGCCCACGTGCGCTCTCCGCCCCCACTCCTGCCTGAACTGGGGAGGTGTCTCCCTGTACTGGGGAGGCTGCTGTGTTCCAACAGGAGGCAATTCTCTGACCCCCTGGGCATCTGGAGGAGTAAGGAGTATCTTTATTGTTTGTTTTGTTTTCATTTTAAAAGCAAAAAACCCAGTGGAGGCCCAGAGTGTTAAGCCTGAGGTCATCTTCAAATTTAGAAGCAGAATAATAAGAACTCAAGTTTCCTGAAAGGGGAAACATCACACCATGGAGATTCAAATTTGAATCTTAGCTCCACCAAGCTATGTTATGACCTTATGGAAATCATTCAGTCTTCTTCAGTCACTTCCTCATCTATAAATGCGAATAATTTCTACTTTATAGGGTGGTCTTAGGCATTATTCTTGATCCAGCTTCTGTCCATTTTATATTTTATCTGCTATTTATAACACCTTTGCAACAGGCTCACTTTATAATTATGACATAAACTTTCTGTTTTGGTTGGTAATTTAAATAAAGCAAGAACATATTTAATTGTTAACAATAGATATTACTGCTAGCATTTTCCTTTTATTCCTTTGTTAAGGTGTCGATAAAATCAGCAAAAATATTACATCTTACTAACATTCACAATCTTCCTCTGTTTGCCTTTATTTGCTATGCTGTCATAAATGGGATCAAATATTCTAATGTGACTCAACATTGGTGATTAGAAAACTAATTAATTGTTCCACTATTTCTAACCTGCTTAGCAATTCAGAAATAAGACTTTGTTTGAAAAAAGCTTGCAGATCAAAGTAAGTTTACTCCAGTTTAAATATAAACACTGCTAAAGTAATCTTGCATATGAGAGAAAGAAGACCAGTGCATGTAAATACCTTGTAAGTTTAGGTTGTCAGTTAAAATCCTAAAGTGAAATCATATTTAAAATACCTTGTCCAAATACTTTTTGAACTTAAGCAGTTTTAGTGCTTTAAAACTTTTGGTGCTCTCAAAGTTTCTTTGGCAAAGACTCAATGCTAAAACAAATAACACATGAACATAAAAGATTCCCAGGCTTAGAAATCTTAATAGCGATTTGTAACACAGAACTGGCACTGAGGAAACTTTAGAGATGAGGTAGCTCAATGCATTCACCTTATAGATACGGAAGCCAGGTCCAGAGAGGTTAAGGTACTGCCTAGTGAAGGACATAGCAAGGATGTGATGTCAGGCCCCTGACTAACAGTCCAGGAATCTTTCCCTGACATCAAGCTGGTTTTCGTGTTTGTGTTTGTTGAAAGAACATATGCTCTTCTACTAATTGCAAAGGTACCAGCAGCTGTTTCCTACCTCTTCCTGGGACTGGTTGAACTGCTGGATCAGTTGTGTTTGTGCCAGCCTTACTCTTTCCAGTTCATCTGACTTCTGTTTCATTTCCTTCCTCAAGTCTTCTGAAACGGAATCATTACTGTCAATTTCCTTCTTCAGGCGAGATTCAAATTCTGCAACCGTATTTTTAAGGTTCTCTATTTCTTTTTCCTTTGACTCAGACTCTTCAGTGTATCGAACATGGGATTCATGGAGTTTTTCTTCAAGAGTGGTCACTTCCAGCCTTAGATCTCTTGTAGCACCTGTGATTAAGTCAGATATCTGTAAGATAAATCTCAAGTTAGTTTGTAGGCAATAGCTTTTAGGTAACCACAGAGTTCCCAAGGTTTTTAAGAAGTTTATTCTAATTAATTAGTATACTCTTCTGATCAGATGAAAACAAATCCTATGATATACTAGTATGCAGACCTTCAAGATTTTCTTCTAAAAGTTAAGACTAGGGCAGTGCCTATGGCTCAGTGGGTGGGGTACCGGCCCCATATACTGAGAGTGGTGGGTTCAAACCTGGCCCTGGTCAAACTGCAACAAAAAATAGCCAAGTGTTGTGGTGGGACCTGTAGTCCCAGCTACTCAGGAGGCTGAGGCAAGAGAATCACCTAAGCCCAAGAGCTGGAGGTTGCTGTAAGCTGTGATGCCATAGCACTTTACTGAGGGTGACAAAGTGAGACTCTCTCTCCAAAAAAAGAAAAAAAAAAGTATGACTAAAACTTTTTTTTCTTTTGTTTGAGGAAAAATCTCACTCAGTTGTTCTGGGGTTGAGTATTCTGGCATCATAGCTCACAGCAACCTCAAACTCTCTGGCTCAAGAGATCCTCTTGGCTCAGCCTCCTGAGTAACTGGGACCACAGGCACCAGCTACAACGCCTAGCTAGTTTTTCTATTTTAATACAGATGATGTCTCGCTTTGCTCAGACTGGTCTGGAACTCTGGGCCTCCCAGAGCCCAAGACTAAAACTTTTACTGTTCCACCTAAAATGGTATTGACATTAATCACCCTTGGAAATATCAAAACCTCGGTGACTGTACTGAGCTCTGAGGGACAGCTCAAGTCTTAACAAGTAGATCAGGGGCCTGTCTGGACCCTAGGTTGGTTTTGGGATCTTGAAATGTCTAATGTTTGGGGATGCAAGGAGAAGAACTCAATAGTCATACTGTAATCAGACCCTACCAGTCAGTTCTCCTTTGACATGACTTTTTTTCTTTCTTGTACATGTATGTCATGGCTGGAGGTACCCCCAATGCTATACCTTCTAGAAAAGCATTGCCTGGCAGAACTTCTGTGATGACGGAAACATTCTCTGTTATCTGGTATGGGAGCTACTAGCTGTATGTGGCTATTGACAGTGGTATGCTGGTAAATATTTAACAACTGAATCTCAAAGAAAAAAGCCATATTTGCATCTAATTTCCATGCTGCAAATATTCTCAGCACGGTTAACAACATGGTATTTTGATCACAAAGTGGGGAAGAGGTGCACACAACGCCTCCCAAAAGCCAGTTCTGGCCAGTGAGCACTTAAAATGCAGCTAATGTAACTAAGGAACTGATTTTAACTTTTAATTAATTTTAATTAATTTAGTTGAAATTTAAGTAGCTACATTTGGCTGCCATAATAGTGCAATTCTAGAGAATAGCAGAATACTGTGAAAATACAGTGCTTTTTAAGGTGGTACCTCGAGATAAATAAATGAGGGAATAACTTGGAGAAGCTTTTTCTCATAGCATGAAAGTCTTTACGAGGGAAAAGACTGCTTGTTTTCTTTCTCCTTAAAAACAAAGAACAAAAACAAAAAACAAACAAGAAGGAGCAGAGCTGCTCTGATGAAATATGTCCTCATTACTTATGCTACAAATATTATCATATTATAAATATTGGTACAAGAAAATAGCCCAAGAAAAATCTGGAAGACATTCATTGGCCAAAGTTCCAAGGACTTTATGAACTATTACTTAGAAAGAATTATGTGTCCAAATTCGTTTCAAATGTTAAATTTACATAAGGGATAACTTTGTGAGAAATCTATTCAGAAGTAGTAAATTTATTCCATTATCTTCAATTAATCAAGGAGGGAAGAGGGCCATTGCTATGTCGGACAGCTTTTTGTCACCTCGAGGAGAGCTGATAATGAAATAGAGCAAGGTTATCCTTGGGAGAGGAGATCACACAGTCACAAACATGTTTTGATTTTTTAAAAAGAGAGCCAACACTTAAAAGTCAGATTCACTTACAAAATCTGGATTTATGATTTCTTTTGAGAAACTGTAACATCTGGCTAGTTCTGGCCTGCCTGTCTAAATTCCCCTGCCTATGGGATCCGGAGCCGTCCAGGACCGCAACAGCAGTCACGGAATGAGAGGAAGAGCCACGGGGGAGACTCAGTAGAGCCTGGGGCGCCAGGGCCAGGACCCACCTAGGGGAGATGGAAGCTTGGCTGAACTTAGGCTCTGAGCTCCATTGTCCCAATAGGATTTCACTTGAAAAACACAAATCCAAAGATAAAATTATTGGCCATTAAATGCTCAACATCTCTAACCAGCAGAGAAATGCAAATCAAAACCACAATGAGGTATCTCCTAACTCCAGTGAGAATGGCATTTATCAAAAAGTTGCAAACAACAAATGTTGGCATGAACGTGGAGAGAAATGAACCCTATACACTGCCAGTGGAACTGCAGACGAGGACAACCTCTGTGGAAAACAGTATGGAGATACCATAAAGAACTAGAAGTAGACCTGCCATTCGATCACTATTGGGCATTTACCCAAAGGGAAAGAAATCCTCTTATCACAAAGACAAATGTACTAGAATGTTTACAGCAGCACAATTCATAATCACAAAGATGTGGAACCCACCCTAGTGCCCAAACATACATGAGTGGATTAATAAAATGTGCTATATGTATACCATGGGATACTAATCAGCCATTGAAAGAATAGCAACATTATACCTTTTCTAACAACCTGGATGGAACTGGAGACCATTCTTCTAAGCAAAGTATCAGAAAAATGGAAAAACAAACACCACTTGTGCTCACTATTAAATTGGAACTAATCGATCAACACCTGCATGCACATGTGGTCGTAAAACTCAAGGTGGGAACGGGGAGGAGAGGGGTAAATTCACACCTAGTGGGTACACTGCATGTTATCCAGGTGGTGGGCACACTTATAACCTTGACTCAAACTATACAAAAGCAATTCATGTACACCAAAATGTTCATACCCTCATAATATTCTGAAATTAAAAAAAGAATTTCAAGGCAGCATCTGTAGAGTGTGAAATGTAAAGTTAGAGGCCTGAGTCTGAGTCCCTGAGCAGGTAGCTGGTCATGTCTACTGTGCACAGCTATTGAAATGACTGCACCATCTCTCCTGTATACAAAGATAGAGGCCATTAGGTTTCACTAGATGCTTAATTAACATGGACTCTCACTGAGTTTGTTCAAAATATGATTTCTACACTGCTTCTTCACTAATACACACACACACACACAACTACTCATGGCCTATAAAAACACAGAAACCTTAATAAAACTTTAAATTATATTTAGAACACATTGTCTAAGAAATTAAGAAGGTGTGATTACATTTTTAAAATGTTTCTCTTTATTTGAAAATGTTTAGAATTAATATTGCCATGATAATTGCATTAATGTACACAGCTATGATTTAATAAAATAAAAATAAAAATATTGCCATGAAAGGGGATATATTTTAGTTGTTGGGAAAGTTTTAATAATGTAAAATACCTCATTATCTGTTAATGTTAGATATTTGGGGCATTTGAATATCTAGCCATGATAATTATTAGCCTGGTAATTTATGCTCTTTTCAGATTGTTTATTTTAGTAGAAAACAATCCAGGTATGTGTAGCTGGATTGTGTGCATGCCTAATTCTCTTGGTCACCCAATCTGGGGACAGTCATCCGCTTTACCTCTATGACCGAGACTAAGGCCTGGTCACACGAGAGGGGCTCTAAACACTTGCAGTGCTCGTAGAACACCAGCTGAACTTTCAAGCTCATTAGATAATAATGAGCATCATCATTACAAACCTTCGTTTGCAGTTCCTCTTGATCATGTTTATACTTTTGGATTATTTTTTCATGTTTTTCTTTTTCAATATCAAGTTCCAGTTTTGCTTCTTCCCTAAAGAGAACAGCTTGTTCCTCAAAGTCTGCTAGATGTCGGGCTCTTTCCTTGGCGAGTTCAGCTTCAATCTAGAAGACAGCATTTAACACACACACAAAACCATTTTGCCTTGAAATAAATACAGTTAGCTCATTTCCGAGTAATTCTTAAAAAATTTTAACATTACATTTTTAATTTGACTATTTACAAAATTCTAGTATTAAAGAAACTGAATTAGAACTTGGATCAATATTTTAACACCTTCTAAGACCTTTTATGACCTGAAAAATTAATAGAGAAGTTAGAACTATATATTATGACAGTTTTTAGGAGAAAAAAAAGCTGGTCATCTGTTCATTTATACTATAAACTCAGTCTTTGCCAGTAACTCATAAGAGAAAATTAAAAAACAAAACAAAACAGATTTTGAGGCCCTTAGACTAAGTTCTGCTGAGAACTCAGAGGGGATACAAAGTACAAGCGTTGATTATTCAAATGGCCTTTTCTTGATGGAGGTCACAGAAAGTTTTGGAGTCACAGAGGGTCATTTTAATGTAACTGAGGCTGGAAAGATGATTAAAGGAATACAATAGAGATGCCTGTACCTATGGTCTCCTGCTTAAAATGTTTGGACCTTCGACTTTTTTACTTTATGAAGATGGGAAAGCTATGCACCTTCAGTAAAAGTTGTACTTCGAAGCTTGAATTTTGCTCTTCTCCCAGGCCACTGACAGGAGACACGGTATCTCTGGGGATGCTGGGCAGCGGCAGCAAGCTGCAGCCCCAGTCAGCCCGCCAGCATGAAGGCAAACACTCCATACTCCACGGTGCACATACTGTACTGCCTGCATTTTTAGGGTACTGTGTTTTGTTTTTGCACCCCATCATATCTGCAAAATGCCCATTTTTGATTTACAGTATCTTCAACTCTCTGTGGGTTTACTGACAGGTAACCTCATTATAAGTCAGAAGAGCGTCTCTATCCATATCCATTCAGAATCACAGTGCTGGAAGGGGCCTTGGAAATCCCCTACATCAATTTCTCATGCTTGTGTGAATTGTGGCAAGAGTAAACAAGGTCTTCGGATGCAGCTGAAGCTGAGTTTAAATCCCAGCTCTAAATTCTGGCTTTACCACTTGCTGAGGGATCTTAAGTTTGTGACCATAACCTCTCCCGCTGGCGTTATAAATTGTTCCCTTAGAGGTTGCTATGAGGATTAAATGAGGTGAAGTCTATGTATAAAGCTCTAGCATGAGCAGAAATTCTATAGTCAGTGGAGATTACTTCCATGGTCCGATCCTTCTGTACTACGAATCTACATGAAATGACCATCTGCTGTGTGCCTCCCACTTCCAGACACCATAATTCACTACTTTCCCAGCAGGCATTTCCATTTTCAGACAGTGCTAAGCATGAAGCAGGTTTTCCTGTCATCGAGCCAACATTTCTTTCTGTGTGGTTTTTAACCACTGGTGTGGGCTGTGCCTACTGAAGGAAGAGAGAGAAAAAAATCTACCATTATTGGACTCATTCACTCTGGGGAGTTAATCTGGTGAGATTAGAGAAGGGATCCCAGTGACAGGCTGACTCTAGATTTCCACTGTACTGTGAATGTAAACTCTAAGAGGGGAAAATGCCAGCCAAATTGGAGGAAACTGTCCATCCTGATCATGTGTGGTTCAGGCCACCAAGAAAAGAAAGAGGTCAACCTGAATTTCTCAAGGGGTCACTGACACCAGGGTGTCACGGTGCCAGGACACAAAAATATTTCTAAGAAGTTTATAGACAGCTCTTTAAATTAAATAAAATGTAGACAGAAAACTAAGCTCAGTATAGGTCACTTGGTTTTATTGCCCTGGGGATAGTCCTGTAGCATTTGCCCCAGGCAATGTGTACATATTTATATGGTATTCAGTGCCAGGAGTTATTCTGGCTCTCTCAAAATAAATTCTGGGTTGTCTGAGTAGAAGACTATTGATATCTCTTAGGAACATTATAGAATTATTTGGATGGGCTATTCTCAGACTGCTAAACACAAGGAAAGCTTCAGGGCTAGCCAGAAAATGATAGGAGGCTACAGGCAGAGAGGAAGGGCACCCGGATACCTGGTGCACTGTATATATATAGCTCAGTGTGTTATTTCCCCATGTAACCTGTCTCTAAATGCATCTATACAGCCTAGTAGGTAAGGACATGGGCTTGGAATTTACTTAGTTTAAAAACATTTGGGTGAAGGGCTCAACTATAACTTGAACTTTTCCTTAGAACTGAAAACAATGTGACCTAAACATTTGTACCCTCATATTGATCTGAAATAAAAAATTAAATACATAAAAATACTTGGGGATTTTCCAGATAGTTTGGTCAATGACTTCTAACTTAATTCCATTATGGTCAGAGAAAAGACATTGTATGATTTGAATCCTTTTAAACTTATTCAGACTTATTTATAACCCCAAATACGGTCTATTTTGGTAAATCTTTCATGTGCCCTTGAGAAGTACATGCATTCTGTTAAGTGGAGAATTCTACAAGGATCAGTTAGGTCAAATTTGTTAGCAGTATTCAATACAGCTCTTTAAAATAAATTATTCTACTTTCTATAATATATATCCTTACCCATATTTTGGCTATAGTTATATCAATCAATGAGAAAGGGATATTGATACCTCAGACTCTAATCAAGGCTTTACTTATCTTTGCAGGTCTATCAGATTTCGCTCCATGTACTTTTAAGTTCTGTTATCAAGTGGATAAACATGTAGGGTTATTATGAACTTCTGGTGAACTGACTCCATTATCATTTTGAAATGACCTTCATACCTGGTGAGATTTTAAATATTCTGATTCAGTGGCTCATGCCTGTAATCCTAGCACTCTGGGAGGCTGAGGCAGGTGGATTGCCTGAGCTCATGGGTTCGAGACCAGACTGAGCAAGAGCAAGACCCGTCTCTAAAACTAGCTGGGTTTTGTGGTGGGCACCTGTAGTCTCAGCTACTTGGGAGGCTGAGGCAAGAGAATCGCTTGAGCCCAAGAATTGGAGGTTGCTGTGAGCTATGATGCCACAGCACTCTACTGAGGGTGTCTCAAAAGAAAAAGAGAAAATAAATAGAAATTCCAATTTTGAAGGGAGGCAAAAAACAAACAAACAAACAAACAAATATAAAACAATCTCAAATTCTTTTTCAAAGTGGAAAAGCCAATGACCTAATATGCACATTGTGTAGGTGTATAACACGCCCCCGGGTGAGGGGCTCTTCTACAAATGGAACTTTACCCTGAAAGTGAGAACAATGTAACCTAAAAATTGTACTCTCACATTAATTTGAATAAAGTTTATTCAAGGTTAATTTGAAGTTTATTCTAAGTTAATTTGAATAAAAAATAAATACTCCCACAAAGTCAACAAACTGCAAGCACAAAACCCAGGCATACCAAGGATTAAAATCTAGTTGTTCAAGGTAATACTATGTAAAAAGAAAAGTTTAAAGGCAACAGTGGCGGGGGCCAAGGGAGGTAAAGACATATAGGGGAACAAAGATAACGACGGAAGCTTTTTGTCAGAAACAATGCAAACAAGAAGATGGTAGGACTGAAATTACTAAAAAGGCTAGGGTAAGCAGAAAGCCGTTGACCTAGAACTCTACACCAAGGGAAAATATCTTTCAAGAATCAGGGTAAAATAAAGACTTTTCTCAGAAAAAGGTGAAAAAGTATTACAAAAAGACCCACATTATAAGGAATTTTTTTCTTTTTTTTTTTTTTTTTTGAGACAGAGCCTCAAGCTGACACCCTGGAGAGAGTGCCGTGGCATCACAGCTCACAGCAACCTCCAATTCCTGGGCTCAAGCGAGTCTCTTGCCTCCGCCTCCCAAGTAGCTGGGACCACAGGCACCCGCCACAACGCCCGGCCATTTTTTGATTGCAGCCGTCATTGTCGTTTGGCGGGCCGGGGCTGGATTCGAACCCACCAGCTCAGGTGTACGTGGCTGGCACCTTAGCCCGTTGAGCCACAGGCGCCGAGCCATAAGCAATGTTAAAAGAAGTCCCTTAGTGTGAAGGAAGAGTATAACTGATGGAAAGACATATCTACACTGAGGAATATAGAGCCCCAGAAATGGTAACAAGGTGAGTAAAGACATTTTTCTTTGTTATTATTTAAGATTATTTAAAGGAAATAAAATTGAATAAAAAATAATCCTAAAGAAGACAAGAAAAGAAGAAAAACAAAAAAGATGAGACAGCCAAATAGAAAACACATAGCAAGATAATAGGTTTAAAGCTAATCAAATCAATGATTACTTTAAATGTAAATGGTATAAACCAAGGGTCAGCAAAATTTCTTTATAAAGGACCAGTTAGTAAAATATTTTTGGTTTGGGGGGCATACAGACTCTGTCACAACCATTCAACTCTGCTATTATATGATTAAAAACAGCCATTGACAATATATAAATAAATGGTCACAGCTGAATTTAGTCTGTGTGCCACAGTTGCTAAGACCTGATCTAAATATTCCCATTAAAAAGGAATATTAGCTAAAAGGGAATGTTTCATGTTGGCTAAAAATTTAAGAACCGACTGTATGTTGCCTGTAAGAAATGCACCTTACAATGTGAGGGTGATGTGGCTGCATCTGTCACCCCGTTTATTGCCAGGGTTGATTTGGCTGATCTGGTTGGCTAGGTGGGGTGTCCTGTTCCTCCCTCACTACTCTACATGGGTCCCTCCTGACCATGCATGATGGGTGGAACAAGACAACCTTTCCTGATAGAGGAAGACTGTCCATCAGTGAAGGATATATGAGTAGCTGCGCCCTCCTGTGAGAACCTCCAAAGGTTCTTAAGAAATGCAACTTTAATATACAAATACAAATAGGTTAAAAGATGGAAAAATAAATAACAGGCTAACACAAATCGAAAGAAAGCTGAAGTTGTTGTATTACTACCAGAAAAATTAGATTACAGATCAAAGAAATCAGACTTTTTTTTTTGAGACAGAATCTCAGTTTGTCGCCCCAGTAGAGTGCGGTGGCATCATAGCTGACAGCAAACCCTTCTTGGGCTCAAGTGCTTCTCTTGCCTCAGCCTCCCAAGTAGCTGGGACTACAGGTGCCTGCCACAAATAGCTAACAGCAACGCCAAACTCTTGGGCTGAAGCGATTCTCTTGCCTCAGCCTCCCAAGTAACTGGGACTACAGGCACCCACCACAACACCCAGCTATTTTTAGAGACGAGGTTTCTCTCGCTCTTGCTCAGACTGGTCTTGAACCTGTGAGCTCAGGGCAATCCTCCTGCCTCAGCCTCCCAGAATGCTAGGATTATAAGCATGAAGGAATTGACTATTTCTTGAGGTAAATTTTTCTTCCTTGCATTTTTCTATCAATCCATTTGCTTCAGCCAAGAAGCAAGGTTTTGTTTAACTGTTTTTTTTTTAAAGCTCTATCTACTATTTAAAATGATGTCAACAGTGTAATTCTAAAATGTTCCTAAATGTGATATCTTGATAATTATCTATGAAAATATTTGGTTGGAATTTGTTTATTGTACTAAAAAAGTTAGTCAATAAGTGATGTGAGTTGATTATATAAGCAATGTGTCTATAAGATTTTTTTAATTACAAAATTTTAACTGACTAGTAACATTATTCTACATTTAAAACCAAATTTAAAGGTTCAGCTTGCACATTAGTTTTCTTCACATCAAAGCAATACTTGAAATAAACAATAAAAAATCCATGACAATTAGTAAATATGCACGTATTTTAAAATATGCCATCCTTGGCTCGGCGCCTGTGGCTCAGCGGGCTAAGGCGCCAGCCACGTACACCTGAGCTGGCGGGTTCGAATCCAGCCCGGGCCTGCCAAACAACAATGACGGCTGCAACCAAAAAATGGCCGGGCATTGTGGCGGGTGCCTGT